>CM034354.1:115346190-115480984 GCA_019925275.1 Mytilus edulis
ACTGGTAGGCTAACTTGGAAAAACAATTGATTTAAAGAAATAGTTTTTCTTGTCAGCTAATTAATAATAAGAGTCATCCAAACAATTACTGTTTAGTACTTCAAGAAAAATGTAAACCAAGAAGTGTTATTTTATTATGTCTTGTTTTATAATTAGTCAATACGTCACGAAGTATTCATAATCACTGGTTAAATACAGTAAATATTAACAGTTATAATTCAAAATTGATTAAAACGGCAGCGCTGAGTATCTGGAGAAAAAAACTAAAGGCCCTAAAGAGCCTGAATCGCTCATCTGTTATATTTTTGCTTAAATCTTTCATCCAAGGTTATTTTTGCTTTTCAATATATATTAATGAGTGGCTAAAAAATGCCATTTAAATGTTCATTGTATCTGTCATATTTTCTTCAAAAGCAAATAAATGCATTTTACCCATATATGTTCCATTTTAGACATAGGCTATGTTTCTTGACGTACAAGGAAATAAAATACAAAATATATACTATAATAACCAAAAACTGCAAAATTTCCTTAAAACTAACAATTTAATGGAAGCAAATCAACATGGGTTGTTTGATTGGTCTGAAAATTTCAGGGCTGAATGATCTTGACCAAATGATCAAATTTTCCCCTTGTCAGATTTGCTCTAAAAGATTTAGTTTCTGAGATTTAAGCCAAAAACTGCATTTGACACCGATGTTCTATTTTTAGCCATGGCGGCCATGCTTGTCGATGGATCAAAACTTCGGATACAATTTATAATCTAGATGCCCTCAGGAACATTTAGTAAAGTTTGAAGGTATTTGGCGCAGTATGTTCAGAGGTAAAGATTTTTGAAATAGTTTACGACGACAGACGTCGGACGCCAAGTGATGACATAAGTTCACATTGGATCCTTCGGTCCCCTGTGGATTAAAACCTGGTAAAATAAGACATCGTGATTAGGTCAACCTATTTATATGTGAACTTGTTATAGATCAGACGTTCCTTATCATTCAACAACATATTTCAGAGGATATGTCTGGTATGTATTCATTATTTGTGTTATATGGGTCTCCCACAACCTCTCTCCACCCACCAACCTTTTATTCAATGTTAATAAGAAAAAAAAATCGTCGATGATGGAAGTTTTTAATAACGACCTTGACTTGCTAAAAAATCGTATCCATACACGTTGGGTGTTATTAGGGTGTAAGCGTGATTTGATTCGTGGTTTGCTGAATTTTTGTAAGCGTGACACATGATTGCAAGTCAAATTATTTTGCGGGAAAACGGGAAAAGAAGTCGGCAGAACACGTGAAACTACAAGCGCGATTATTACAAAAACAAACGGGATACGGGGTTCTGACAATTCAATAAGAGATACTGGATTCTGTCACAATAATAAACGGAATCCAGATCAAAACCCTGCAACCCCCCCCCCCCCCCCCCCCCCCCCCCCCCCCCCAAATGAGACCACATACAGGAACAAAAATGATTTTAAACTCAGTGTTAAATTTGTATAATTCCAAACTTGACTTCCCTTCTGAAACATTAATTTTAGGTGAGTCGTTTGGAGAGTGAAATAATATCGAATAAGGAACCGAACGCTAATTTCACACGTCGCCTTGTTTTAATGTTTTATAATTCACTGTTTTTTTTCCCATTTTTGTCAATAAATTTATTTTACAAATATTTTGTTTTAGGAAAAGCATTATTTTCCCTTATTATTCTCAACCTGGTTCTCTGTACAGTAGGTGAGTATTTCATAAATCATTATTATCTTCCCTGCTACACATTTCTAGGGACGATTAAAATTAGTTCATAAAACACATTTAAAATTAATAAGTTGTTAATGTTGGCTTTTGTTTTTTGTATGTAATAATGGAAGTTGGGTTTTAATACTAATGCTATTAATAGACATTTGCGGAAATGTCATACACCTACGATTAGGATTACAATTACACTTACAGGTAAAATTTAATCTTGGGTCGTCTCGAAGTGTAAATATAAACCGTCGTTCCAAAACAAAGCATATGTCCTATGATTTTTTTCTATAGTTGAACCACGGGGTTATTTATAAAATATATGTATAGTTTATACGTGTTTCTCGTTTCTCGTTTTTTATATATTAGACCTTTTATTTTCCCGTTTGAATGGTTTGACACTAGTAATTTTGTGGCCCTTTATAACTTGTTGTTCGGTGTGAGCCAAGGCTCCGTGTTGAAGGCCGTACATTGACCTATAATGGTTTACTTTTATAAATTGTTATTTGGATGGAGAGTTGTGAGGCCCCTCATGGGGGGTCCTAGTAATCACATAATCACCATTTTTTTGCCAATATAATCATTAAATATTTGCTTATCTTTAGTAATCAAATAATCATAAACTAAAAATACAGTCCTAGGTAATCAAATAATCATGAAATATTTGGCTTAATAATCAAATAATCATTAAAAAAACGGCCAAGTAATCACATAATCAAAAACCCCATGAGGACCCTCAGTTGTCTCATTGGCACTCACACCACATCTTCCTATATATATATATCTAAGTAATGTGTACACATTAAATTAATCATTATACAATATACACGAGGTTGAACTTGCTGTAAATATACGGATTATGATAGAATGGACAAACATCAGACATGAAAAACAAAAATTGCTATTTTTGTTGGATAGGGACAATTAGAAATAAATTTTAGCGGAGCGATGGCTTCTACAACTGACTAACAACATAACTGACAACCAAACCACCATATCCTGATATTGTTTCCTGTGACATGAAAGACGACGTGAAAAAATCTAATCTGTAATAGAGTGTGATCATTCTTAGGCTTATCAGTAAATTCAAGTTTCTATCTAGGTCCACATATTAATTTTATTTTCAATGAAAGAACAAAGTTCCTATGTCCCCTGCATTGCACATATTTTATGTAACCAAGGAACAAGGGCAATAACTAATAAAAAATAATGTTTTCCTTTTATGTTTTATTTGAGAATTAAAGCTTCAGATAAAATGCAATGGGAGTTCCGTATAATCTATATCAAAAGTTCAAAACTTATGACTTATTTTCGAAATTGTCATTGCTGATGATATAAAAATCTGGCAAGAATTGTACACATGAGAGTGCAAACAAGACCGGATGGACGGACACCAGGTATTTGATGATGTCCCTACGACGCGTTAATGGGGTCACTTCAGTTCTTATATTCCGAAGTGCCGCTGTGATGGGGCCGGTTTTTTTTTAGAAATGCTAGGAAAGGGGATCACTTCAGTTCCTTTATACAGAAGTGCCGCTTTGATGTCAAATATAAGATTGATGGGAAACTTTTACATCAAATAAATAAATTATTAATTACATTCAATTTCGAGAATTTCGAGAAAACATTAAAATCTTGTTTGAAATATAATTATATGAATTGGTGGGTATTTTGAATTAAACAAAAATCTAACCAGTGTTGGATTCTAGGGAGTACATGTGCTTACAGGAACAATGTCTGAAAAAAATATAACTTTCTGCATTAAATAGTCCAAATTTTTTTTCGAAGGCATCCTAATCATTTCAACCCTGGCGTCGCCACTGACGTTTATTGATTTTTTTTTTATATATATATATACCAACAAGTGTGGACACAGATGAGTGTGGATAGTATGTTTGGGTGTTTGACAGTGTCTTATGACAAAAGGAGTTCTATGTTTTTCCTATATGGTGTTATTAACTATGTTGCACGATGACAACCAATCTGAGCATTAGGAGTGTTATTTGTTTAAAAAAAAAATCATGTTAAAGACAGGCATGGAGGAGACAGTAATTGCATTAGTTACCAAATGATTATGATAGAATATGTTCTAAATCTTTGATTTTTGATACATTTTGTAGCTATTAGAGCAACACATAATAGGTTCCTTTTTTTACATGTTTTTTTTTCTAAATGGGAGATGATATCTAGATTTGAGAACATGATACAAGGAGCCTGTGATTCAGTGGTTGTCGTTTGTTTATGTGTTGCATATTAGTTTTTCGTTTATTTTTTTAACATAAATAAGGCCATTAGTTTTCTCGTTTGAATTGTTTTACATTTGTCATTTCGGGGCCTGTTATAGCTGATTATGCGGTATTGGCTTTGCTCATTGTTGATGGCCATACGGTGACCTGTAGTTGTTTTGTGTCGATTTGGTCTCTTGTGGAGAACTGTCTTATTGGCAATCATATCACATCTTTTTTTATATGTATTTGCTTACTATTTGTTTGGCTATATTTATATTACTTTGTGGTGGATCGTCAGTATCATACGAATTTTTTTTTGTTAAAATGTCAAATTGTTCCTCAGATTAGAATACATTTATTGGTTTTTAGTAATGACAATGCCTGGCATGATGCTTGCGGCTAGATAAGCTAGGAAGTAAACTTCTGTGCTGATTTTTATTAATTCTTTGATTATATCTCCTCCAAAGTTCGTCGAAGCATAGAACAATTTTGACCAATATGAAAATGATTTCACCAAAGGAACCTCTGTGAGCATGCTTCAAAGACTCACGACTGCTCCATAAGTAATCTGATAGAATTTCAAGCATGTCAAGTGGATATTTATAATATCAACATCTACTTAATTAGTCTTAATATGTCTAAATATGTAAAAAAAAAATTATAGTATTCAAAAGATATTGCAAAATTATTCCTTTTCATTTTTTTGTTTGTTATATGGATACAAATATAACTGATACATGTACAAATACAGTATTTGTTGTGGTATGAAACTGTAGTAATTAACATTAACTGTATCAATGTTAATTCACACAAATTAAGAAATAAACAAATGAATGAAAAACGTTGAACATGTACAATGAAATATAGTTTTAGAAACCGATTAGGCTAGATAGGCCTTATAATTTTTTTATACATAATTGAAGGACCATTTACACTCAGGTACGAGTCATCAGTAGGCAGTACAGATGTATTAAAACAACCTAGCGTCATATTGCTAGTAGCGGGAGTAGTAATGTCGGTTTTTTTTTTTTTTTTTAAATTTGGTCAAAGGACATATACATATAATGTTTGGTTCAAATCGAAATAGAATGCTTTTATCTCCCTAATACTTACATTATACATAGAAGTACTACTTTGACAAATCCTTGTACATGAGAGTTGTCTGTCAAATCTTTATTTCACAAAGAATGAATTGCATAACAATGAACTGAACTCAAAGCAAAGTAGTTTAATAATACACTTAGACAAAGAGCTAAATCCAGTGATATACTTTGTACTGCAGGTTCTTCCTGAACATCCATCGACCAAAACCATATCTCAATAACATTCCATACGACATGGTTGGATTCAGAAGTCCTGAAAAAGACATGATTTTTCCCCGTATTTTAAGTATATATGCACAGCTAGGTTAAAACTTTTGTTGTGGTATAATCACTCAGTATCTAGCAACTATCAATTTGCTTCGTGCACATATTGATATAGATTGAGTGCCCCTCTGTTGGAAATAAGAACACACCTCCATCTAATTTTAGTCAACTGCATGATGAAGAAACATTCAAAACTATAAAATGTTATCTAAGACTTGTCAATGTCTATATAGCATTGCCACTGAATCAGTGATATATGTACACATAATTATATACATGTAAGACTAAAACTGACTTACTACATCTTAATTCCCAAAGCCATTTTCAAATCTGACTTCATGATAAATCTACAACCAATGAAAATCAAATAACCCTCTAATAGACTAGCATTGAAATCCCAGTTTTCTAAAATGGTACAATGTACCTAGGTGGAACCTAAAACTAAAAAATTTGAAACAATACATCTTAAATATTTCAAATGCATGTACATGTAATAATATAAATTCTCCAAAATTCACTATATCTTTCCTTTTTCTGTCTTCTGTTCGAGTCTGTATATTGACCTCTAGATGTCTTTCAATTACATTCAGTTTGGTGTGGGTTGATGTTTGCTTGTTGTACATATTACATCCAGATGCTCCGCAGGGCACAGCTTTATACGACCGCAGAAGTCGAACCCTGAACAGTTAGGGCAAGTATGGACACTACATTGAAGCTTCGGTTTTATAATAAGGTGAAAATGTAACCTTTTCAACTTATAAAGGGGGGGGGGATACATTACCATAGAATAAAACTTTTTTGAAAGATGATTCCATTTATTTCAATAAATAATAAATATTGAAGTCTATCTCAGGCATCTAGGAACAGACTCAACATTATTTCTATACATGTATTAATATATTCCAAAATTGTGGACAAACCTACATTAAATATTCTACTTTAACGACTTTAATTAGTGGATGAGATCAATTTTTTGGCCCCTTTTTGGCCCTTCATTCCTAGACTATTTGCCCCATAACCCTTAAAATGTATCTCAACCTTCTACTTAAGGTATTAAACATTGTGGTACAATTTCAGAACAATTGAAATACTTATACACAACTTATTAGTCTGACACTAGATAAATGCTATTTTTGGGCCCTTTTGGCTCCCAATTCCTAAACCTTAGGGACAATAACACCCCAAAACTATCCCAAGCTACCTTTTGTGGTTATAAACATTGTGTTAAAATTTTATTGATTTCTGTTTACTTATTATCCAGAAACCATCCGTCTTCGGACGACGCTGACAACGTTATACCAATATATGACCGCAATTTTTTTTGCAGTCGTATAAAAAGCATATGACGTGGGAGTACGATCGGAACAGCCCAACCAATTTATTCATATTTTACAATGGTCGGTTACAATAGCGTTTGAAAGACGTCATGTTAGAATGTGAATCAAATTGTGTCCTCAGTGGGGGATATTTTAAGGGATCTATACGAAGAAAACCTGATTATCTGTTTATCGTTCTGTTACCGGCTTTTTCACCTCCCTAACTTGGCCTATGACATTTTGTACAGACCAAAGCAAGCTTGATAACTGCTCCTCCCACACATGTATAGATTATCAGCTTTTTTACACATGAATATCACAAAATATTTGCCAGTGAACTGTAATGAAAATGTTTAGCGAGTGAGCCCAGTTAATGAGCTAAAATGAATCAAATTGTGTTCTCAGTCAGAGTTAATGATATTTTAAGTTCTCCTGGTATAAACCACCCATCAATGTAGACATAAAACAAATACTTACACCAAATAACCAAGTATAATCAATACTTGTACCAAATATCCAATTATAACCAATACTTGTACCAAATATCCAAGTATACATAAATACTCTGAATATGCACGCCATAAAAGGCTTAAATAAATACCAAAGACTTTGTAAAGTGGATAGTCGCACGACAACGCCGATGCTGTATATTTAATAAGAAATAAACACAATTCATACATATATATCTACGCCATTGAGAATCTCGATAAAAAAAACAACTTGTAAACAAACGGAAAAGTTTCATGTCTGCTGGCTTATTATAATCATCAATAACATTTGCTAGATAGCTATATAAGTACCCGGCCACGTCCACTTATATTTTTGTCCATCTGATGAGTTAAGCCTTTGTCAACTGATTTTTATAGTTCGTTCTTATGTTGTACTGTTATACCACTGTCCCAGGTTAGGGGGAGGGTTGTGATCCCGCTAACATGTTTAACCCACCACATTATTTATGTATGTGCCTGTCCCAAGTCAGGAGCCTGTATATTCAGTGGTTGTCGTTTGTTTATGTGTTACATATTTGTTTTTCGTTCATTTTTTTTTACATAAATAAGGCCGTTAGTTTTCTCGTTTGAATTGTTTTACATTGTCTTATCGGGGCCTTTTATAGCTGACTATGCGGTATGGGCTTTGCTCATTGTTGAAGGCCGTACGGTGACCTATAGTTGTTAATGTCTGTGTCATTTTGGTCTTTTGTGGATAGTTGTCTCATTGGCAATCATACCACATCTTCTTTTTTATATTATATATAGTTTCATATAACCTACAGCAGCATCATTATTATATTATTTTCTGTGTGCTTTATTTTCCTGCATTTATGTCCGAGATAAAACTAGAAAAGTTCAGTAACAAACCTATCATTGAACCTGAAGGTGTGAAAACCTATACACCAATTATCTATTTAGACAGCACTATCATTGAACCCGAAGGTGTAAAAACCTATACACCAATTATCTATTCAGACAGCAAAGGCACATTCCAGAGAGATAACATTTTCCATCCACTCCAAGAAAATATTGTATGGAATTGTTTTAAAGGCTCAAAATCTCGTGATTCAGTAAAGTGGCTCGAAAAGAACATCAAATCTTTAGTTCTCAAATACAGATAAAATTTGGCTATATATTTGGATATAGGTACTTGTGACATAACTACTTTGGACCGCTCTACATTCCTCATAAACGTAACTTCCGAAGACACTTCTGAGATCGTAGAGCAAATCACAACAAATTTTCAATTAATAATCCAAATTTATCCGCACATCCTCAGTGTAAAGTAACATTCCTTGAAATACCAATATATTCTATAAGAAAGTGTAATTATTCTCATGGGCATATGAACCCAATTGAATTTCTGGAACAGGACAAAATTCTTGACACACAAGTCTCAGCTCTAAATTCAAGTATCAAAACTTTAAATACTACTCTCAACAACTTTTCGCCAGACTTCTCATACGATTTATACAGGACTTCAAGATACAGTACACATACATTTTGTATCGTCTGGTAAGTTTGGTTGTACCGCGCTATACCCAGTAATCATAACCTTAGTAGCATACCTGCACACATTGGTCAATAAAGTTTATTTCCATTAACCTGATCCCTGGTAAGTGTGGTTGTGCCGCGCTATACCTAGTCATTTAAGCAGAGGGTAAGGAAATCGTAGCTGTCAAAGCATATTCCAGTATTTAATTCTTCATTAAGTAAGACCAAACAAACAAACTTCTCCTGGTAAGTGTGGTTGTGCCGCGCTATACCTTATGAAAGTTGTGTTCTAGCAAAACCTAGGTTTGCATAGCATATCTCATTTTTTTTGTTTTTTTTTTGGTCGTGGGTTAGTGTGGTTGTACCTTGCTATACCGCATCATTTAAATAGTGGAGTAGCAAAATATTGGTGGAATTAAAGAACCTTAGTGAGCACGCTCACATACCCCACGTCCCCACATTGTCATTGGAGAAATTAAATAAGTATAAGAAAAAAAAAATTGTATAAGAAAAAATATTGAATAATAATTTCCTGTCAATATACATAGTATGTCCTTATTATCTATAAAATTTCATGAAATTCTGTTGTGTGTTTTCAGAGGAGTTGAGATGACAAACTGTTGCAGAAGTACATTGAAGCAAATAAGTTCAAAGGGGCATAACTCCTAGAAAAAAAAATTGAACCGTAATTTCCTGTTGATATGCACATCTACATAGTATGTCCTTATTATCTACAAAGTTTCATGAAATTCTGTTGTGTGGTTTGAGAGGAGTTGCAATGACAAACTGTTGCAGTAGTGCATTAAAGTAAATAAGTTCAAAGGGGCGTAACGGCGTAACTCCTAGAAAAAAAATTGAATCGCAATTTCCCGTCGATATGCACATCTACATAGTATGTCCTTATTATCTGAAAAGGTTTCGTGAAATTCTGTTGTGTGGTTTGAGAGGAGATGCGATGACAAACTGTTGCAGTAGTACATTAAAGTAAATAAGTTCAAAGGGGTGTAACTCCTAGAAAAATAATTGAATCGCAATTTCCCGTCGATATGCACAACTACATAGTATGTCCTTATTATCTGAAAAGGTTTCGTGAAATTATGTTGTGTGGTTTGAGAGGAGTTGCGATGACAAACTGTTGCAGTAGTACATTAAAGTAAATAAGTTCAAAGGGTCGTAACTCCTAGAAAAAAAATTGAAACGCAATTTCCTGTCGATATGCACAACTACATAGTATGTCCTTATTATCTGAAAAGGTTTCGTGAAATTCTGTTGTGTGGTTTGAGAGGAGTTGCGATGACAAGAAACAGGACTGACGGACGGACGGACGGACTGACGGACGGACTGACGGACGGACGGGTCAAAAACATTATACCCTCCGCAACTTCGTTGCGTGGGGTATAAAAAGCATCTCTTCTATCAAATACCTGAATAGCTAACAAAATTAACTTGTCAAACCTCACCTGTGGTAAAGGTGGTTGATCTGTGCTATAACTTATCATAGAAGGAAAATAACAAAATCTTGGGCTGAAATCTATCTAAAGAGCAAACACGTACAATTTACCTAAGTGTGGTTGTTCCGCGCTAAACCCTCTATAAAAACTAGCACTAGCATAAAATGGCAGACAGTAGCACTATTAATGAGGTGGGCGATAGTCAGACTCTCTCACTGCGTCGCAGTCAAAGATCTAATACAAATCTAAGGAGATCAGATCCAACACCAAATCATGTTGATAATAAAATACCTACTTTTCAGAAAGACTACCAACTCAATGTTAATAAGGCTATCAACAAGAAATTATCAGGTATTATCAGATATTCAGATCCGTTCACATGACGACACTGAAGTGCGTGACCGAGATAGTCAAAGGAAGGAGAAAGGAAAACTATATGCGGACACAAGAAGGAATGCGACAACAAATGATTTGAAAGCAGGAGATTCTGTTTTAGTGAAACAAAACAGAGGAAATAAATTGTCTACAACCTTTAATCCGAAACCATTCACACTGCTGGAAAAGTATGGAAATAGTGTTGTTGTTCAAAATGATGATGGTGATACATATAAGAGAAATGTCACACATATTAAAAGATTCATTGAAAGGAAATCTAGTGAAAATGTCAATAGTGAAAATCAAAATGTCAATAGTGAAAATCAAAATGTCAATAGTGAAAATCAAAATGTCAATAGTGGAAATGTCAATAGTGAAAATGTCAATAGTGAAAATCAAAATGTCTATAGTGAAAATCAAAATGTCTATAGTGAAATTCAAAATCAAAATATATTTAGTGAGAATCAAAATGTGTTAAAAGGAAATCAGAATGGTGGAATTAATGATAAAGCTCAGTCTAACAAATTGATGAAATCCGTCCCAAGTCTAGAGCCGTCCAAACCGTCTAGACCAACTCGTGACCGGAAACTACCATCCAGATACAAAGATTTTGTTTTAAGCAATTGAGACAATTGTCTACTTGGGTTTATAGACAGTTAATTGAGATGACAATTTTTTATTGTTTTTTTTTGTTAAATCAAATTCTAGTCAAGAATTTGGTATTATGAAATTTAAAGTATTTTCATACATTTACTTGATACTCAGGTTAATCATGTTAATTTTGATTTTTAAAAAGACAAACTTTACATTTTCAGTAAGTTTTTGCTGGTTAAGTTTTGAAAGATTATACTTAAAAGCTAGGTTTTGGAGATTTAAAAGAACAAGGAAATAAAGATATTTTTTTTTAGTAAAAGGGGAGAAATGTAATATCTGTAATATTCATTTGGTACTTTTCTATTCATTTTGGTATTTAACCATATTAACCTTTTTGGTTATTAGCTATACTTGTGTAACCGGATGTTGTTAGCTTGTCTGATGTGAACAATAAATGTGATACTTTATTGGTGTTATTAATTTGGTTAAATCCAGTAGTTTGATGACCATCAACAATCAATACATTACATATACTGAAGTTATCAAACCAAATCCATCCACTATGAGAAAAAAGTAATCCAATCTTGTTGAACCACTCAAACCAAGTGATCAGGGTACGGCAGCGGTGCACTTCCTCAGAACCATTACTTGTGTAGAACCGGAGTACGCTCTCAGAACCAATATCAGTCTTGCGCAGATATGTAATTTTTTGACATCTCACTCCCGTAAAATAAAGACAGATAACAACGACCCTAAAAGAAAACATCAAGTTGTACATCTATGTTTCAACTTTGCCTCATCATGATTAGAGTCGGTGTTATAAAAATGTTTATGTGGTGATTACTTTACCATGTCATGTATATAGGCTATATATCTATTTATGAATTACACATTATTATTTGGGTGAAATAAGCTGCTAACAAACTATTTTAATTTTACAAATATATCTAATTAACGGTTAATAAGAAAAACGGAGACATTACAAAAAATCAGAGATAGATACCTCCAACATTTAATAAGTCAATTTCAATTTTTTATAGCTATAGATCTTATTTTTCATCCGATAATGTATATGATGATCCGTATTGATGTTATTATAGATTTTATTGAGATCTATACACCTGGGGATATGCAATCCTTTAATAGTCAATGTATTAATGTCTGTATCTTTGTAACTCCTCCCTAGGGAAGCTTAATTGTAACGAGCATACATTGTATTGTATTGTATAAAAGAATTATGTAGTTTATAATTTGTAATTTTCCTAGTATGCTTTTTAGAGTATTCTAAACAGTTTGCGAATTTGCGAGCGATTTGGTACCCCGAAAATGAAAGAAGTGATTTTTATTTTACTTTTCAAATTGTCATTGGGTCACTTCCAAATTTTCATCTCATGAAAATATGTCTTTTTAATTTCTTTATGTATCTTTTCACCTTTTCATCTAATTTCTTTAATAGATTTTCCCTGAACTAACATTAGAAGATTTTTTTTTTTATAATTCAAATGTCAACGGATACCACAGTTAGTTAAGTGACATAGAGTTTTACCCAAATCACATTAAAATTGTGCATTGTTCAATGAATGAAAATTATTTGAACAACATTTTGTGTAGTGGAGCTTACTTAAAATTCATTAAAACATTAGACGCTTTAATAGAAGAAACGGTATAACGTATATCTACTATATTTTACTGGGGGAAACTGTCTGTTCTGAGATCTCTGAGGAAGTCACTGCCATTTACTTTACTTAGAAAAATTAAATTCTGAGGTGGTATCTACATTCAGTTTACTTAAATATTACCAAGTATTGCTATTTTTACTATAAGTAAAGGATGGTTCCACGGAGGTACCGACATTCAGTTTACTTTTTTTTACTGTTAATAAAGGCAGTGATATTGTTGGCTTTTTCAAAACTACCTCTACCCTTTTTTATTGGGAAAATATTCGTCATTTTGATCAAATTGGGAAATTTATAATAAACCATGAATTTGACTGGAACTTCAATTTGCAGACCCCCTTTCAAGAGGTAAACCATAATTTGAAATAAGACCCCTTATTATCAGTGATGATACATAAATAGACCCTCAAATCTGCACATTTAGTCATTGTAGGCATGAAAAGGGTTTAATTGAGTGTTTTTCAGTTTGTATTCATGCACAATTACTACTGAGACTGCCTTGTTTGGGAAAAAAGTTGTCCTTCGGGAATGATTTTAAGCCATTTTTTTTCAAATTGGGATTTTTCTCCAGGGGAAAAAACCTTTGTTCTCCGGTAATTTAAGGCAAACAATATCACTGAAAGGGTGGTTCTGATGAGGTAACATAAAGTTTCGGTTAAAAATTTGGTTCTTACAGGTGTTTTTTTGTTTTTTTCATTTAATGCCATAGATAGCAGTTGGTTCTGAGGATGTACCGACACTCTGTTCACTTAAAAACTAAGTTCTGACATTTTTTTTAATTGAACAAAGGTTTGTTCTAAGGATGTACCTGGTCTAGTACTTTTTACTGACAATAAAGGTTCAAGTTCTGAGTTGGTACCAACATACAGTTTACTTAGAAAATTTAGTTCTAACTATATATTGTTGTTTTAACTGTAGAATTTTGTTCGGACAAATTTGTTTGATTTTACTATGAATAACGGTTGGTTCTGATTTACAGTTTACTTGGAAAATTAAATTCTGACCAGGTATTGCTTTTATTACTGCAAATAAAGGTTGGTTCTGAGGAGGTACCGACATTAAGTTTACTACGAAAACTTTATTTTGACAAGGTACTGTTGATTTTATTCAGTATTAATAACGGTTGGTTGTAAGGAGGTTCCGACATTCAGTTTGATTAGACAATTAAAATATTGGTGTGTTTGCTGTAAATAAAGGATTGTTATAAGGTTGTATCAACATACAGTTTACTGAGAGAAAAAAAATGTTAGGACAAGGTATGGTTGTTTCCAGTCTATAAATAACGGTTGGTTCTGAGGAGGTACCGATAACGGTAAAGTTCTGAGGAGGTACTGACATTCAGTTTACAAAGAAAGTTTAACTCTGACGAGGCATTGCTGTTTTTTACTGTAAGTAAAGATGGTGCAGAGGAGGTACCGACATAAAGTTTACTGAGAAAATTTTGTTTGGACAAGGTACGATTGATTTTATTATAAGTAACGGTTGGTTTGAGGAGGTACCGATATTCAGTTTACTGAGAAAGTTAAACTCTGACCAGGTGTTGCTGTTTTAACTGTAAATAAAAGTTAGTTCTGAAGGGTAACTCAGTGGTATTCAGTTCACTTAAAAAATATTTTGGTTAGGTATTGTTGGTTACCATATATAACGGTTAGTTCTGAGGTGTTACCGACGAAAATTAACTGAAATGAATTGGTTATGACAAGGTATTGTATTTTTTTTACTGTAAATAACGATTGGTTTTTGTTTAGTACCGACATTAAGGGATTCAGTGTGGTATAACTTTAAATTATCACTTCTGTTATCGCACTATGGACGAATAACAAATATTTCTGCGCTCCATGTTTACCTAACAACAAAATTATTTCTATCTACGGCTGTGTGCGCTATTTTACTTGCAGGTATTTTGTGTATGGTTATGGTTGTCTTTCTGATATTGTTTTACACCTGCCCCCCCCCCCCTCGTTTTATTATTTTTGTATTTACATTGTGTCATAGATCAAATTTATTCGTTGATTCTGTATATATATATATATATATACAACTCGTCTAAACATCAACCCAACAATGTTAGATCTGTAAATTTGCTTTCGCAAAAAAAAAGCAAATTTACAGATCTAACATTGTTGGGTTGATGTTTAGACGAGTTGTATACATTATGTACACAGCCATGTATCACCATCATTGATGGCGATCTGATGGATACATCTGTTGTAGGGTTGTCACTGACTCAGACGTATATATATATAAAAGATGTGGTATGATTGCCAATGAGACAACTATCCACAAAAGACCAAATGACACAGAAATTAACAACAATAGGTCATTGTCTGGCCTTCAACAATGAGCAAAGTCCGCCGCCCGTAGTCAGTTATAAAGAGCCTCGAAATGACAATGAAAAACAATTCAAACGAGACATTAAACGGCCTAATTTATGTTCACTTGTTTTTTTAATATATATGTCTTTTGATTGAGTTAAACCATTTCAATTGATATTAAATAGTGTGTCATTATATCTTGTGATTTAACACCATTCTTTCAGGGTAGGGTGAAGGTTGGTGCCTATCAAATCGTTTAAACCCGCTGCATTTGGTTGCATCTGACCTAAGTCAGGAAATTCTGATGTCCAGTGGTTGTCGTTTGTTGATGTGGGTTTCTTATTACTTGTCTTTGTAAATATCAACTTTTACTGTTTAGTCTTTTTTGCCGAGGCTTCGACTTTTGTCGAAAAAGCGAGACATAGCGATCTTACATTCCGTCGTCGGCGGTATCCAAAAATATTCACTCTTGTTACAGTTTTTTTTCAAATTTTGATAACTTTCTCAAACTATCCTGGATTTTTTTTTATCAAACTTGGACAGGAGCTTGTTTATGATCATAAAATAGTATTTAGAAATATATTTTTTTTAAATACTGTTTATCGGTATTTTAATTATAAATGGACTTAGTTTTTCTGACAATTAATATTACAATCACTCTGTGGTTAACAATAACTCTGTGGTTACAAGTTTTTTTAAAATTTGATAACTTTCTTGAACTATCCTTGATTTCTAACAAACTTGGACAGAAACTTGTTCATCATCATAAGATGGTCTCAGAAGTAAATTTTGTAAAAAAATCCTGTTTATCCGTATTGAACATTCACTCTGTGGTTAAAGTTTTAAAAAATTTAATAACTATCTTAAACTACCTTGGATTTCTTCCAAACTTGAACAGAAGCTTGTTAATGATCAGAAGATGGTATCAAGAAGTAAAATTAAAAAAAAAAATCCTTTTTTTTTCGTATTTTACTTGTAAATTGGACTTAGTTTTTCTGCCAGCTCTGTGGTTAAACTTTTTAAAATTTTAATAACTTTCTTAAAGTATCCTGGATTTCTGCCAAACTTTGACAGAAGCTTGTTTATGGTCAAAAGTTAGTATCTAGAAGGAAATTTTGTAAATATACGTTTCCTTTTTGTAACCTAAAGGCAAAAACTTTAACCTGAAGCTGGATGGACGGACGAACGAACGGACGCACAGACCAGAAAACAAATTGCCCCTCTACTATCGTAGGTGGGGCATAAAAAACGTCTAGAGGGTAACATATAGAACTATTTATTACGTTTTGATCTGACAGCGACAAAACAACAAAATGAGAATATATGCAAAATCATAAAATAATGAAAGGTGATATCTCTATATATATAAGACAATGACACAACAAGTGTAAAGCTGAAATGTATAACAAAAAATATTCGTTCAACTTCAAATTAAATTATATAAATACACACAGTTTTTTAGAATTCAATTATGTCAAAGATGAATTAGATTGTTAGATCATCCGTATGAACACAAGCTGTCGCTGTATTAAATTTAGTTTCCTTTTTCCAAAAGCAATACATCTTATAGATATCAAGTACAATAAATATTACATTAAATATAGTAAGAAACAAATATTACAATAAGGTAATGCATTAATATGTAATTAATACAATTAAAAACAAATGTAGGAGCATGTTATTAATTAGCTTTATTTAAAAATCTTTTATTAACCAACAAGTGCATTACTGCCAAAAGTGACTGTTTATTAAAAATTACATATTTTCTGTAATGGCCCTGTTTTTCTGTAATGGACGTTTTTTTCTGTAATGGCCCTGTTTTTTCTGTAATGGCCCTGTTTTTCTATCATGGCCCTGTTTTTTCTGTAATGGCCCTGTTTTTCTGTAATGGCCCTGTATTAATGCCCAGTTTGTCTGTATTAAGCCATGTTGGGGTTTCTAATAAAGTTAATAAAACTAAGTTGTAAAGAGTATAATACCTTTTTGTATATTATTAAAAAGTAGTAACCAGCAACCAACATTAAAGAACCACATAAAGGGATCACTGTTCATCCTGTTTTTTAACACATATCTCTTTCAACTTCTTGGATGTTTGGTATATTCAAAGCTTTATAATGGTGAAGTACAAATTATTTTGTTCCAACTAAACTGTCATTAAAAGAGTAAGACAGTACATCAAGTTAAGCAGCAACACATACACTTTTGTTCAGTTGGTTAATAAATGTATTAAGAAATGGGTGTTTTTATAATGGAGTAAAAAGCTTAACATCACAACATAGAAAACCACACGATAAGATATCAATTGGAAGGCTTAACTTAATCAAAATACGTAAATTAACACAAATATCTATCTATACATGTACTATTAAACGAGAAGACCTCATTTTGTGTGTCGCTTCTCTTCCTTCCACGATTAAATAATCACCATGCCTCTGTGTTCTATAGGTAACATGCATAGTATCATTTGTCATCCATTCTTATGATTATTCAGATTGAGTTATTTTTGGAGAAAAACGACAAAAAAGGAGTCCGGATATTGATTCCGTCATCAGACTGACTTTTAGTCATAGATAAGACTTCCGGTTTAAAACAACCAATCGTATGATAGACAACAAAAATCGAAAAATAAATAAGCCAATCAGAGCGTTCTCCATATCATGTTGTTTAGATCGCAAGAACCCCAACTATTATGTACCTCCTTAGAGAGGACAATTATTTTACGCGTTTTATCTACATGTAAACTACGATTATGCTACTTTAATATATAGATCCTCTCTGTATTCTGTCTATTGTTTTCTTTGAAATGTTTACTATTTAAAAGGGGTCATACCAGTTACCTATATATTAAAATAAGTAAAACATGTGGAAACAAGAATCAATGTGTCCATAGTACACAGATGCCACCTCGGCACTATATTTACTAAGTTTCGAGTTGATTGGACTTCAACTTCATCAAAAACTACCCCGACCAAAAACTTGAACCTGAAGCGGGACAGACGGACGGACGTCACGAACGAATGAACGAACGCATGGATGTACAGACTAGAAAACATAATGCACATAAATGGGGCATAACAATTTATTGTTGAATGTGAAAGTAGTGATTTGGCAAAAATGAAAGTACTAGGGTAGAGACTAGAGGGAGGCAGGACCTTTTTCGTGACTTCGGGATCGGGTGTTTTTATGCTCAGGATCTGGGGATTGATCAATACGGGATCCGGGAATATATTTTTCGATTTCGGTATTTCGGGATATGAATTTCTTTAAATTCTGCATCTCGGGATTTCATGTTTTTAAGACCGGGATTTCGGGATCAGGACCCCTCCGACCTACCCTCAAATTAGCCTAAGTCGGTCTTAGTCATTTATACAAGATTCATATTCTACTTTTGGCATGTTAATAAGGCTCTAAAAAGAAAAAGCACTGATGGATCCGATTGTCCTAGAAGCATATTTTATAAGACTAATAATGGTCTAAATATAAGTAGTTACATTTATTTCATGTTTGAAGCGGTGCAAATTTTTAATTTAATTTGACTTTTACCAAAAGATGCATTGTAGAAAAGGAGAAGAATAATTGTGGTCTGAGGCCAGAAACGCGAAAATTGTTGAATTTAACAGAAAGGAAACAAATATCGAACTTTGGAAAAAGGGAGAGGGCTTTTGAGACCTTTTCTGAAATTCTCATGATACATAATTATCTTTTACTAACATCATCCTACAACAGTTCACAAGCTGTATATGCCCGCGATTTCGCGGGTGTATTTTAGTAATACTAAAATAACGAGGTCCAATTTGTCAGCCGTCATGGGATAAAAACGACAAATCAAAGAGTTCAACTTTATATATAGCTAATATAGGACAATGGTGTAGATTAAAAATTACACCACTCCAGATCCTTTTGTTTTCCACATAAATAAAGGATTGTTATAAGGTTGTATCAACATACAGTTTACTGAGAGAAAACAAATGTTAGGACAAGGTATGGTTGTTTCCAGTCTATAAATAACGGTTGGTTCTGAGGAGGTACCGATAACGGTAAAGTTCTGAGGAGGTACTGACATTCAGTTTACAAAGAAAGTTTAACTCTGACGAGGCATTGCTGTTTTTTACTGTAAGTAAAGATGGTGCAGAGGAGGTACCGACATAAAGTTTACTGAGAAAATTTTGTTTGGACAAGGTACGATTGATTTTATTATAAGTAACGGTTGGTTTTGAGGAGGTACCGATATTCAGTTTACTGAGAAAGTTAAACTCTGACCAGGTGTTGCTGTTTTAACTGTAAATAAAAGTTAGTTCTGAAGGGTAACTCAGTGGTATTCAGTTCACTTAAAAAATATTTTGGTTAGGTATTGTTGGTTACCATATATAACGGTTGGTTCTGAGGTGTTACCGACGAAAATTAACTGAAATGAATTGGTTATGACAAGGTATTGTATTTTTTTACTGTAAATAACGATTGGTTTTTGTTTAGTACCGACATTAAGGGATTCAGTGTGGTATAACTTTAAATTATCACTTCTGTTATCGCACTATGGACGAATAACAAATATTTCTGCGCTCCATGTTTACCTAACAACAAAATTATTTCTATCTACGGCTGTGTGCGCTATTTTACTTGCAGGTATTTTGTGTATGGTTATGGTTGTCTTTCTGATATTGTTTTACACCTGCCCCCCCCCCCCCCCCCCCCCTCGTTTTATTATTTTTGTATTTACATTGTGTCATAGATCAAATTTATTCGTTGATTCTGTATATATATATATATATATACAACTCGTCTAAACATCAACCCAACAATGTTAGATCTGTAAATTTGCTTTCGCAAAAAAAAAGCAAATTTACAGATCTAACATTGTTGGGTTGATGTTTAGACGAGTTGTATATACATTATGTACACAGCCATGTATCACCATCATTGATGGCGATCTGATGGATACATCTGTTGTAGGGTTGTCACTGACTCAGACGTATATATATATAAAAGATGTGGTATGATTGCCAATGAGACAACTATCCACAAAAGACCAAATGACACAGAAATTAACAACAATAGGTCATTGTCTGGCCTTCAACAATGAGCAAAGTCCGCCGCCCGTAGTCAGTTATAAAGAGCCTCGAAATGACAATGAAAAACAATTCAAACGAGACATTAAACGGCCTAATTTATGTTCACTTGTTTTTTTAATATATATGTCTTTTGATTGAGTTAAACCATTTCAATTGATATTAAATAGTGTGTCATTATATCTTGTGATTTAACACCATTCTTTCAGGGTAGGGTGAAGGTTGGTGCCTATCAAATCGTTTAAACCCGCTGCATTTGGTTGCATCTGACCTAAGTCAGGAAATTCTGATGTCCAGTGGTTGTCGTTTGTTGATGTGGGTTTCTTATTACTTGTCTTTGTAAATATCAACTTTTACTGTTTAGTCTTTTTTGCCGAGGCTTCGACTTTTGTCGAAAAGCGAGACATAGCGATCTTACATTCCGTCGTCGGCGGTATCCAAAAATATTCACTCTTGTTACAGTTTTTTTTCAAATTTTGATAACTTTCTCAAACTATCCTGGATTTTTTTTTATCAAACTTGGACAGGAGCTTGTTTATGATCATGAAATAGTATTTAGAAATATATTTTTTTTAAATACTGTTTATCGGTATTTTAATTATAAATGGACTTAGTTTTTCTGACAATTAATATTACAATCACTCTGTGGTTAACAATAACTCTGTGGTTACAAGTTTTTTTAAAATTTGATAACTTTCTTGAACTATCCTTGATTTCTAACAAACTTGGACAGAAACTTGTTCATCATCATAAGATGGTCTCAGAAGTAAATTTTGTAAAAAAATCCTGTTTATCCGTATTGAACATTCACTCTGTGGTTAAAGTTTTAAAAAATTTAATAACTATCTTAAACTACCTTGGATTTCTTCCAAACTTGAACAGAAGCTTGTTAATGATCAGAAGATGGTATCAAGAAGTAAAATTAAAAAAAAAAATCCTTTTTTTTTCGTATTTTACTTGTAAATTGGACTTAGTTTTTCTGCCAGCTCTGTGGTTAAACTTTTTAAAATTTTAATAACTTTCTTAAAGTATCCTGGATTTCTGCCAAACTTTGACAGAAGCTTGTTTATGGTCAAAAGTTAGTATCTAGAAGGAAATTTTGTAAATATACGTTTCCTTTTTGTAACCTAAAGGCAAAAACTTTAACCTGAAGCTGGATGGACGGACGAACGAACGGACGCACAGACCAGAAAACAAATTGCCCCTCTACTATCGTAGGTGGGGCATAAAAAACGTCTAGAGGGTAACATATAGAACTATTTATTACGTTTTGATCTGACAGCGACAAAACAACAAAATGAGAATATATGCAAAATCATAAAATAATGAAAGGTGATATCTCTATATATATAAGACAATGACACAACAAGTGTAAAGCTGAAATGTATAACAAAAAATATTCGTTCAACTTCAAATTAAATTATATAAATACACACAGTTTTTTAGAATTCAATTATGTCAAAGATGAATTAGATTGTTAGATCATCCGTATGAACACAAGCTGTCGCTGTATTAAATTTAGTTTCCTTTTTCCAAAAGCAATACATCTTATAGATATCAAGTACAATAAATATTACATTAAATATAGTAAGAAACAAATATTACAATAAGGTAATGCATTAATATGTAATTAATACAATTAAAAACAAATGTAGGAGCATGTTATTAATTAGCTTTATTTAAAAATCTTTTATTAACCAACAAGTGCATTACTGCCAAAAGTGACTGTTTATTAAAAATTACATATTTTCTGTAATGGCCCTGTTTTTCTGTAATGGACGTTTTTTTCTGTAATGGCCCTGTTTTTTCTGTAATGGCCCTATTTTTCTATCATGGCCCTGTTTTTTCTGTAATGGCCCTGTTTTTCTGTAATGGCCCTGTATTAATGCCCAGTTTGTCTGTATTAAGCCATGTTGGGGTTTCTAATAAAGTTAATAAAACTAAGTTGTAAAGAGTATAATACCTTTTTGTATATTATTAAAAAGTAGTAACCAGCAACCAACATTAAAGAACCACATAAAGGGATCACTGTTCATCCTGTTTTTTAACACATATCTCTTTCAACTTCTTGGATGTTTGGTATATTCAAAGCTTTATAATGGTGAAGTACAAATTATTTTGTTCCAACTAAACTGTCATTAAAAGAGTAAGACAGTACATCAAGTTAAGCAGCAACACATACACTTTTGTTCAGTTGGTTAATAAATGTATTAAGAAATGGGTGTTTTTATAATGGAGTAAAAAGCTTAACATCACAACATAGAAAACCACACGATAAGATATCAATTGGAAGGCTTAACTTAATCAAAATACGTAAATTAACACAAATATCTATCTATACATGTACTATTAAACGAGAAGACCTCATTTTGTGTGTCGCTTCTCTTCCTTCCACGATTAAATAATCACCATGCCTCTGTGTTCTATAGGTAACATGCATAGTATCATTTGTCATCCATTCTTATGATTATTCAGATTGAGTTATTTTTGGAGAAAAACGACAAAAAAGGAGTCCGGATATTGATTCCGTCATCAGACTGACTTTTAGTCATAGATAAGACTTCCGGTTTAAAACAACCAATCGTATGATAGACAACAAAAATCGAAAAATAAATAAGCCAATCAGAGCGTTCTCCATATCATGTTGTTTAGATCGCAAGAACCCCAACTATTATGTACCTCCTTAGAGAGGACAATTATTTTACGCGTTTTATCTACATGTAAACTACGATTATGCTACTTTAATATATAGATCCTCTCTGTATTCTGTCTATTGTTTTCTTTGAAATGTTTACTATTTAAAAGGGGTCATACCAGTTACCTATATATTAAAATAAGTAAAACATGTGGAAACAAGAATCAATGTGTCCATAGTACACAGATGCCACCTCGGCACTATATTTACTAAGTTTCGAGTTGATTGGACTTCAACTTCATCAAAAACTACCCCGACCAAAAACTTGAACCTGAAGCGGGACAGACGGACGGACGTCACGAACGAATGAACGAACGCATGGATGTACAGACTAGAAAACATAATGCACATAAATGGGGCATAACAATTTATTGTTGAATGTGAAAGTAGTGATTTGGCAAAAATGAAAGTACTAGGGTAGAGACTAGAGGGAGGCAGGACCTTTTTCGTGACTTCGGGATCGGGTGTTTTTATGCTCAGGATCTGGGGATTGATCAATACGGGATCCGGGAATATATTTTTCGATTTCGGTATTTCGGGATATGAATTTCTTTAAATTCTGCATCTCGGGATTTCATGTTTTTAAGACCGGGATTTCGGGATCAGGACCCCTCCGACCTACCCTCAAATTAGCCTAAGTCGGTCTTAGTCATTTATACAAGATTCATATTCTACTTTTGGCATGTTAATAAGGCTCTAAAAAGAAAAAGCACTGATGGATCCGATTGTCCTAGAAGCATATTTTATAAGACTAATAATGGTCTAAATATAAGTAGTTACATTTATTTCATGTTTGAAGCGGTGCAAATTTTTAATTTAATTTGACTTTTACCAAAAGATGCATTGTAGAAAAGGAGAAGAATAATTGTGGTCTGAGGCCAGAAACGCGAAAATTGTTGAATTTAACAGAAAGGAAACAAATATCGAACTTTGGAAAAAGGGAGAGGGCTTTTGAGACCTTTTCTGAAATTCTCATGATACATAATTATCTTTTACTAACATCATCCTACAACAGTTCACAAGCTGTATATGCCCGCGATTTCGCGGGTGTATTCTAGTAATACTAAAATAACGAGGTCCAATTTGTCAGCCGTCATGGGATAAAAACGACAAATCAAAGAGTTCAACTTTATATATAGCTAATATAGGACAATGGTGTAGATTAAAAATTACACCACTCCAGATCCTTTTGTTTTCCACATAATTAAATTAATCTCTTCAACACAAACAACACAAATTTAGGTGATAAATCTTCCTTTGGACTGTTTGCCGTGAACTTGTAGCCTACAGAATCGTCTTCATGTCGGTCTATTTCAAAGCATAATTTATATAAATATTGTATTAACCTGCTTTCGACCAGAATATGCATATTAATCGCCGCTGAATGCTACCCCAACTCCTCCTGCTCCTTTTCACCATCACCATAATCATCCAGCTTGCCAATCTGTATTACCATGAATTATCATTGATGTGGTCATATTTATAAATCAAATGTTCCAATTTCAAAATGCACAATAACCAGCGGTGTTTAATGCATTCATTCCTTGCTTTGGTCTGAGCGTCACTGACGATCGAGTCTAACGCAGACGAAACGTGTGTGTCGCGTATACAATTATAAGCTTGATAACTATTTGAATAGTTTGAATGACAATAAGAATTATCTTATTTTGACGAAACACACCCTTGTATCTCGTATCTATTTATAGAGGATTATGAAACAAGTTATTATACAACTTATATTCATATCCCTTTCCAATTTGCTGGTGTGAGTGCATACACCTGCTCTTTTCTGAAAACTACAAGGTCGTTACGTGCAAGAAATATTGCTCATTCTTTACACGGGTACATTCACATTTATCGTCCCCTTTCTACGGAGTAACCCTTGTACAGATAACCCTTGTATAGATCGGTTACTGCTTTTGATATTCAATAATACTTTTTATTATTGGTATCGGAAATTTGAAATAATGGGAAAGGGGCGAGACGCACTTATATCTGAGAAAAGGATTACCCGAATCACATATTTGATAATACTTAAAGTCATAATAATGCTGCAATTTTAGAGAAGATATATGAACGATTGCTTGTTGTTTCCTGACTGACGTACAGTGAGAAATATTTCATGCAGATTTATGACCGAGAGAAGAATTTTCAAACAATAAAAATGACATTGCATGCGTTGTCGTTGAAGAAAAAGATTTTTTTTTAAAGTCCAATAACATATATTAGCCTATAAACAAATGTTAAATCAATATTGTACTTAAAATTTGGAAATCAATTTACCGAACTTTTAAACATACTTATTAGTAAAGGTTATTCTAACAATGTTGTAATTACATCTTTGAATATACTTTACATTGGCATAAATATCGTTTTTGTCACTGGTCAGCAAATTAAAACCAAAACTAAATTTGTATATTTTTCAAGCGGGATCCATGTTCATTTTTCTACTTAACTCCTATAACTATCCTACTGTCAGTAGATACATTTATTGTTTGGCATTGCACAAGTCATGTATTCTTTGGCGTGAATATCATACTAAACCCCTGTGATACAAATGTGAAATGATCTTTTTTATTAATTATTTTTGTTATTTATCATATAATGCGTTATTTTGTAATTATGTAAGACATAAGCCCCATTGGAGCATAATAGTACATTATTTTCAATAAACTATAAAAATAAAAGAACTTAACAGATATGAAATATTCTGTTCTACTTCATATAATATTTATCATGTGAGAGTTACATCTTCATATAATGTCACGTATGTTATTTTCACACGATCCTGGACAAATAAGAAAGGATGGAAACATCATAAAAACTGTCAACCAATGAGAGAATAATTACATAAAGAGCGTGCCACTGGTGATAGATGTGAACCTATTAACTAACGTCAAATCTTTAATCAGTTAATAAAATGTTAAAGTCTAATTTAGTGCTCAATAAAACTGTCGAGAACTTCGGTAATAAAATGGAAAATGTAGACTCAGATTCAGATTCAATATTTTATTATAGTCTCACCACTTGCGATACATAAATATACAACTTACATACAGAGCGAGGAACACAATATAAAACAGAAGATTTACAAATATAAAATACGATTAACATTCTTGAAAAGAATTATGCATGATTATAAAACAAATTCTATATAAAAATCTATTTAAAATACATACGAATTTTAAAATAATTTAACTTTAAGAAAACAAAAAGGTATTTCTTCTACTTAAAAATACGACTTATAAAATAATTTAACTTTAAGAAAACAAAAAGGTATTTCTTCTACTTAAAATAACATACGACTTTTAAAATAATTTAACTTTAAGATAAACAAAAAGGTATTTCTTCTACTTAAAATAATAAATCCGGTTTTGGTAACAATATCATAATAACTAATATTTTTAAATATATACACAATATTTATTACACCAGACAAACCATATAAGATCTACACAATTCTTCATAGCTTCACTATATATATATAAACAAAAACGCAAATCTGTATATCACGGTTATGATAATACGACATGTTTTTCATCTTCTTTTTTTTCCATTACAAATAAAACACTCTTTCGTCTACCTCTATTCGTCTACATTTTTATTTTCATACCGCCCTGTTTCGATTCTCAACGTAGCTACTCCGCATCTAAATAGCAATAGCCATTTGCAAGAAAACTGAAAATAAAAATATTTCTTTTTATACAGATGGTAATATCATACATTGTGAAAAAGAAGCTAAATTATTTGGTGTTACAATTGACTATGCCCATATCTCTCACATTTGTAAAAATGCATCAAGACAGTAACATGTACTAAATTTTCTAATAAAATTAGTGCCGGTACCTCCTCAGAACCCACGTTTATTTACAGTCAAAACAAGCATAACTTGCCAGAACTAAATTTTCTAATGAAATTAGCGTCGGTACCTCCTCAGAACCCACGCTTATTTACAGTCAAAACAAGCATAACTTGCCAGAACTAAATTTTCTAATAAAATTAGTGCCGGTACCTCCTCAGAACCCACGTTTATTTACAGGAAAACAACCATACCTTGTCAGAACAAAACTTTAAAAAGTAATTTGAGTGTCGGTACCTCCTCAGAACCTACGCTTATTTACAGTCAAAACAAGCATAACTTGCCAGAACTAAATTTTCTAATAAAATTAGTGCCGGTACCTCCTCAGAACCAACCTTCATTTACAGTAAAACAACCATACCTTGTCAGAACAAAACTTTAAAAGTAAGTTGAGTGTTGGTACCTCCTCAGAACCCACGCTTATTTACAGTTAAAACAAGCATAACTTGCCAGAACTAAATTTTCAAATGAAATTAGTGTCGGTACCTCCTCAGAACCCACGCTTATTTACAGTCAAAACAAGCATAACTTGCCAGAACTAAATTTTCTAATAAAATTAGTGCCGGTACCTCCTCAGAACCCACGTTTATTTACAGTAAAACAACCATACTTTGTCAGAACAAAACTTTAAAAGTAATTTGAGTGTCGGTACCTCCTCAGAACCCACGCTTATTTACAGTCAAAACAAGCATAACTTGCCAGAACTAAATTTTCTAATAAAATTAGTGCCGGTACCTCCTCAGAACCCACGTTTATTTACAGTAAAACAACCATACCTTGTCAGAACAAAACTTTAAAAAGTAAGTTGAGTGTTGGTACCTCCTCAGAACCCACGCTTATTTACAGTCAAAACAAGCATAACTTGCAAGAACTAAATTTTCTAATGAAATAGTGTCCGTACCTCCTCAGAACCAACCTTCATTTACAGTAAAACAACCATACCTTGTCAGAACAAAACTTTAAAAAGTAAGTTGAGTGTTGGTACCTCCTCAGAACCCACGCTTATTTACAATCAAAACAAGCATAACTTGCCAGAACTAAATTTTCTAATAAAATCAGTGTCGGTACCTCCTCAGAACCAACCTTTATTTACAGTCAAAACAACCATACCTTGTCAGAACAAAACTTTAAAAAGTAATTTGAGTGTCGGTACCTTCTCAGAACCTACGCTTATTTACAGCCAAAACAACCATACCTTGTCAGAACTAAACATTTTAAAGTAAACTGAGTGTAGGTACCTCCTCAGAACCCACGCTTATTTACAGTTAAAACAAGCATAACTTGCCAGAACTAAATTTTCTAATAAAATTAGTGTCGGTACCTCCTCAGAACCAACCTTTATTTACAGTAAAACAACCATACCTTGTCAGAACAAAACTTTAAAAAGTAATTTGAATGTCGGTACCTCCTCAGAACCCACGCTTATTTACAGTCAAAACAACCATAACTTGCCAGAACTAAATTTTCTATATAAATTAGTGCCGGTACCTCCTCAGAACCCACGTTTATTTACAGTCAAAACAAGCATAATTTGCCAGATCTAAATTTTCTAATGAATATTACGTCGGATACATTCTCTAAACCCACGCTTATTATACAGTCAAAAAACAAGCAATTAACTTGCCAGAACTAAATTTTTAATGAAATTAGTGTACGGTACCTCCTCAGAACCCAACCTTCATTTACAGTAAAACAACCATAACCTTGTCAGAACAAAACTTTAAAATAATTTGAGTGTCATTACCTTCTCAGAACCTAAGCTTATTTACAGTCAAAACAACCATACCTTGTCAGAACTAAACATTTAAAGTAAACTGAGTGTAGGTACCTAGCTAGAACCCACGCTTATTTACAGTTAAAACAACCATAACTTTGCCAGAACTAAATTTTCTAATAAAATTAGTGTCGGTACCTCCTCAGAACCAACCTTCATTTACAGTAAAACAACCATACCTTGTCAGAACAAAACTTTAAAAAGTAAGTTGAGTGTTGGTACCTCCTCAGAACCCACGCTTATTTACAGTCAAAACAACCATACCTTGTCAGAACAAAACTTTTATAAAGTAGTGAGTTAAAATTAGTGTCGGTACCTCCTCAGAACCAACCTTCTTTACAGAAAAACAACCATACCTTGTCAGAACAAAACTTTAAAAAGTAAGTTGAGTGTTGGTACCTCCTCAGAACCCACGCTTATTTACAGTCAAAACAAGCATAACTTGCCAGAACTAAATTTTCTAATGAAATTAAGTCGGTACCTCCTCAGAACCAACCTTCGTTTACAGCAAAAAACAACCATACCTTGTCCAGAACAAAATTTATAAAGTAAAGTTAGTGTGGTACCTCCTCAGAACCCACGCTTTATTTACAGTCAAAACAAGCATAACTTGCCAGAACTAAATTTTCTAATGAAATAAACGTCGGTACCTCCTCAGAACCCACGCTTATTTACAGTCAAAACAAGCATAACTTGCCAGAACTAAATTTTTAAAAAAATCAGTGTCGGTACCTCCTCAGAACCAACCTTTATTTACAGTCAAAACAACCATACCTTGTCAGAACAAACTTTTAAAAAGTAATTGAGTGTCGGTACCTCCTCAGAACCTACGCTTATTTACAGGCAATACAACCATACCTTGTCAGAACTAAACATTTTAAAGTAAACCGAGTGTAGGTACCTCCTCAGAACTCACGCTTATTTACAGTCAAAACAAGCATAACTTGCCAGAACTAAATTTTCTAATAAAATTAGTGTCGGTACCTCCTCAGAACCAACCTTCATTTACAGTAAAACAACCATACCTTGTCAGAACAAAACTTTAAAAAGTAAGTTGAGTGTTGGTACCTCCTCAGAACCCACGCCTATTTACAGTCAAAACAACCATACCTTGCCAGAACTAAATTTTCAAATGAAATTAGTGTCGGTACCTCCTCAGAACCCACGCTTATTTACAGTCAAAACAAGCATAACTTGCCAGAACTAAATTTTCTAATAAAATTAGTGCCGGTACCTCCTCAGAACCCACGTTTATTTACAGTAAAACAACCATACTTTGTCAGAACAAAACTTTAAAAAGTAATTTGAGTGTCGGTACCTCCTCAGAACCCACGCTTATTTACAGTCAAAACAAGCATAACTTGCCAGAACTAAATTTTCTAATAAAATTAGTGCCGGTACCTCCTCAGAACCCACGTTTATTTACAGTAAAACAACCATACCTTGTCAGAACAAAACTTTAAAAAGTAAGTTGAGTGTTGGTACCTCCTCAGAACCCACGCTTATTTACAGTCAAAACAAGCATAACTTGCAAGAACTAAATTTTCTAATGAAATAGTGTCCGTACCTCCTCAGAACCAACCTTCATTTACAGTAAAACAACCATACCTTGTCAGAACAAAACTTTAAAAAGTAAGTTGAGTGTTGGTACCTCCTCAGAACCCACGCTTATTTACAATCAAAACAAGCATAACTTGCCAGAACTAAATTTTCTAATAAAATCAGTGTCGGTACCTCCTCAGAACCAACCTTTATTTACAGTCAAAACAACCATACCTTGTCAGAACAAAACTTTAAAAAGTAATTTGAGTGTCGGTACCTTCTCAGAACCTACGCTTATTTACAGCCAAAACAACCATACCTTGTCAGAACTAAACATTTTAAAGTAAACTGAGTGTAGGTACCTCCTCAGAACCCACGCTTATTTACAGTTAAAACAAGCATAACTTGCCAGAACTAAATTTTCTAATAAAATTAGTGTCGGTACCTCCTCAGAACCAACCTTTATTTACAGTAAAACAACCATACCTTGTCAGAACAAAACTTTAAAAAGTAATTTGAATGTCGGTACCTCCTCAGAACCCACGCTTATTTACAGTCAAAACAACCATAACTTGCCAGAACTAAATTTTCTAATAAAATTAGTGCCGGTACCTCCTCAGAACCCACGTTTATTTACAGTCAAAACAAGCATAATTTGCCAGATCTAAATTTTCTAATGAAATTAGCGTCGGTACCTCCTCTGAACCCACGCTTATTTACAGTCAAAACAAGCATAACTTGCCAGAACTAAATTTTCTAATGAAATTAGTGTCGGTACCTCCTCAGAACCAACCTTCATTTACAGTAAAACAACTATACCTTGTCAGAACAAAACTTTAAAAAGTAATTTGAGTGTCATTACCTTCTCAGAACCTAAGCTTATTTACAGTCAAAACAACCATACCTTGTCAGAACTAAACATTTTAAAGTAAACTGAGTGTAGGTACCTAGAACCCACGCTTATTTACAGTTAAAAAAAGCATAACTTGCCAGAACTAAATTTTCTAATAAAATTAGTGTCGGTACCTCCTCAAAACCAACCTTTATTTACAGTAAAACAACCATACCTTGTCAGAACAAAACTTTAAAAAGTAATTTCAGTGTCGGTACCTCCTAGAACCCACGCTTATTTACAGTCAAAACAACCATAACTTGCCAGAACTAAATTTTCTAATAAAATTAGTGCCGGTACCTCCTCAGAACCCACGTTTATTTACAGTCAAAACAAGCATAACTTGCCAGAACTAAATTTTCTAATGAAATTAGCGTCGGTACCTCCTCAGAACCAACGCTTATTTACAGTCAAAACAAGCATAACTTGCCAGAACTAAATTTTCTAATACAATCAGTGTCGGTACCTCCTCAGAACAAACCTTTATTTACAGTAAAACAACCATACCTTGTCAGAACAAAACTTTAAAAAGTAATTTAAGTGTCGGTACCTCCTCAGAACCTACGCTTATTTACAGTCAAAACAACCATAACTTGCCAGAACTAAACATTTTAAAGTAAACTGAGTGTAGGTACCTAGAACCCACGCTTATTTACAGTTAAAACAAGCATAACTTGTCAGAACTAAATTTTCTAATAAAATTAGTGTCGGTACCTCCTCAGAACCAACCTTTATTTACAGTAAAACAACCATACCTTGTCAGAACAAAACTTTAAAAAGAAATTTGAGTGTCGGTACCTCCTTAGAACCCACGCTTATTTACAGTCAAAACAACCATAACTTGCCAGAACTAAATTTTCTAATAAAATTAGTGCCGGTACCTCCTCAGAACCCACGTTTATTTACAGTCAAAACAAGCATAACTTGCCAGAACTAAATTTTCTAATGAAATTAGCGTCGGTACCTCCTCAGAACCAACGCTTATTTACAGTCAAAACAAGCATAACTTGCCAGAACTAAATTTTCTAATACAATCAGTGTCGGTACCTCCTCAGAACAAACCTTTATTTACAGTAAAACAACCATACCTTGTCAGAACAAAACTTTAAAAAGTAATTTGAGTGCCAGTACCTCCTCAGAACCAACGCTTATTTACAGTCAAAACAAGCATAACTTGCCAGAACTAAATTTTTTAATAAAATTAGTGTCGATACCTCCTCAGAACCAACCTTCATTTACAGTAAAAACAACCAAACCTTGTCAGAACTGAATTTACTAATAAAACTTTGTGCCGGTACCTCCTCAGAACCCACCTTTATTTACAGTAAAACAACCATACCTTGTCAGAACAAAACTTTTAAAAGTAAAACTAGTGTCGGTACCTCCTCAGGACCAACCTTTATTTACAGTAAAAACAACCAAACCTTGTCAGAACTAAATTTTCTAATAAAACTTTGTGTCAGTACCTCCTCAGAACCATCCTTTTTTTTTTTTTTTTTTTTTTAAAGTAAAACAACCATACCTTGTCAGAACTATATTTTCTAAGGGCGTATTTGTTACAGAAAAACTGATTTTAGTTTAAGGTTTTGGTTTAAAACCGGTTTTGATTAGTTTTGGTTTGAGTTTCAAAACTGGTTTTGGTTGAGATATTTTTCAACAAATGTAAAGTTTATAGGTAAAAACATGATGTCAAAACTACTTGGGCAAGTTTGTTCTGCACATCTCCAGAATGCCTTTTGGTGAAGAATCCCAAAAAATAAATCTGGACCTCTTTTGGAGATATTCTACAGAAGATCAATAAAATAAAAAAGTTCAATTTGCCGTCAAATATAGCAAATTTTTGTTATGTTCGATGACATGAATTAAGTTTACAATAATTAATTGTTTAGAAAATTAAGATACGTCCAGTAGAAATGACTGTAAAAGTGTGCTCTCTTCGTTACACTTTTATTTGTGCTTTTCTTTAACTCAATTTCGTTAAACCAACCAGGCTTCACCCCCACTACTAGTATTTAATATTTAAGAATACTCTTAAACTGCACGAGAAATCTTCAATGTTTGTCTGAAATATATATTAAGGTATATTAGGGGGGGGGGGGGGGGGGGGAGAAACTGAGACAAGAGCCCGAGACAACTCAAGTGCCTGTGAACACTGTTATAGTTTTCTCCTTTGAATGGTTTTACATTTGTGATTTCTGGTTCTTTTATAGCCGTCTATGTGGTATTATTAGCTTTGCTAATTGTTGAGGGCTGTATGGTGACCTATGGCTGTTATTTTGTGTGTCATTTGGTCTCTTCGAAGAGTTGTCTCATTAGCAATCATACCACATCTTTGTTTTTATATCAACCCCTGCCATATTCTTTATGAAGCTGTTTAGTGGTTGTCGTTGGTTCATGTCTCAACTCATATTTGATTTTTTGTAAATTGTTTTGTTTTGTATAGTTAGGCCGTTAGTTTTTTTTATTTTAATTGTTTCACATTTCATGGCCTTTTATAAACGGCTTTACAGTATCTAGTTTTGTCATTGTTGAAGGCATTAATGTTGCCTATAATTGCTTACATCCACTATTTGGATAGTTGGCTCATGAACAATAATATCGCATCTCTTGACTAACATTATATACCCGACTTTTAATCTTGTGTTTTCCTGAACATGCATGAAATATTTGTCACTGGGCATTAAAAATTAGCATCAATTTAAAATTGTGTTAAATAATCATTGACACTGCAGAGAGAAAGAGGTGTATTTTTTGCTAAGAATTTAGACATAAAAATAAAAAATCTCTTAATTAATTATTGGTAAGATACTGACAAATTATAATAATCTCTGTTAAAAAGAGATGTACAGACTGCCAATATCAATGAATTATAAATGGTGGTTCACCATACCTAATCACAATTATGTTCATCATGGTACCTGTCAAATGTTTCATACCAAAATCGAGAATGGAACCATTTTTTTTTTAATTTCACAATGAGTTGTGCTTATCTCAATGCAACAACATACATACCAAAAATCACTGACCTAGAAATGACGACTTTATTACAAATTTTAACAATTCTCATAATTTCATAAGCTCTTGTTCTCATAGGCTATTTCAATTTATATCACAGTTATGAATTCTAGTAATGTTTACAATTTGTTTTATCGGATTGTTATCTCATAAACATTAATCGTCATCTTGCAGTATTTTCCAATTTACAACAAATGAAAATTTACAATTTAAAACGTTTTTTAATTGCCAATTTATACAAGAAGACACTTGCCAGACTGAGAAAAATAGCACTAACAGCAACAAATAAATGATCAAACAAATACATGTAGTGTTCAGAATTAACATTAATTATCTATATAAAACTATGTGAAGGTAAAAAAAGGTAATACTAGTACATTAGTATTGAAAATCCACTAAAAAAATCAATTTGACCATAGAATTTGCATAAAGTTTTTCGCGACCACTACACTGCATCAATATTTCCGCCATTGTAAACCCTAAACCGAAACCACAAACCACCCTTGGACATGGTTTGAATAGTTACTGGAACCAGTTTGGGTTTGAGAATAACAAACGGCAAACCAGTTTAGGTTCGAAACTAGTTTCAAACTGGTTCTCATTAACAAATGGAAAGTTTAACAAACTAAAACTGGTTTTGCACTAACAAATACGCCTTAAGTAAAAGTTGTGTCGGTACCTCCTCAGAAACAACCTTTTGTTTACAGTAAAAACATCCTTACCTTGTCAGAATTGTAAAATTTCTAAGAAAACTTTGTTTCGGTTCCTCCTTAGAACTCACTTTTATTGATAACTAAAACAACCATACCTTGGCAAGACTAAATTTGCTACGAAAACTTTGTGCCGGTACCTCCTCAGAACCCACGTTTATTTACAGTAAAACAACCATACCTTGTCAGAGCAGAACTTTAAAAAGTAAGTTGAGTGTCGGTACCTCATCAGAACCCGCGCTTATTTACAGTCAAAACAAGCATAACTTGCCAGAACTAAATTTTCTAATAAAACTTTGTGTAGGTACCTCCTCAGAACCAACTTTTTTTTTTTTTTTTTTTTTAAGTAAAACAACCATACCTTGTCAGAACTAAACATTTTAAAGTGAACTGAGTGTGGGTACCTCCTCAGAACCAACCTTTATTTACAGTAAAACAACCATACCTTGTCAGAACAAAACTTTTAAAAGTAAGTTGAGTGTCGGTACCTCCTCAGAACCCACGCTTATTTACAGTCAAAACAAGCATAACTTGCCAGAACTAAATTTTCTAATAAAATCAGTGTCGGTACCTCCTCAGAACCAACCTTTATTTACAGTAAAAACAACCATACCTTGTCAGAACTAAATTTTTTAATACAACTTTGTGTCGGTACCTCCTCAGAACCAACCTTTTCTTTTTTTTAATGTAAAAACATATCTTGTCAGAACTATATTTTCTAAGTTAACGTTATTTCGGTACCTCCTCAGCAACATTTTTTTTTACAGTAAAAACAACCTTACCTTGTCAGAACTAAATTTGCTACGAAAACTTTGTGTCAGTACCTCCTCAGAACCAACCTTAATTTACAGTAAAAACAACCATACCTTGTCAAAACCAAACCTTTTAAAGTAAACTGAGTGTCGGTACCTCCTCAGAACCAACGTTCATTTACAGTAAAAACAACAAAACCTTGTCAGAACTAAATTTTCTAATAAAACTTTGTGTTGGTACCTCCTCAGAACCCACGTTTTTAACAGTAAAAACAACCATACCTTGTCAGAACTATATTTTCTAAGAAGCTTTGTATAGGTACCTCCTAAGAACCCACGTTTATTTATAGCTAAAACAACCGCACCTTGTCCGAACTAAATATGCTAAGAAGCTTTGTATAGGTACAAATGTACATTCTCAGAACCGACGTTTATTTATAGCTAAAACAATCATACCTTGTCAGAACTATAAATATTCTAAGAAGTTGAGTAGGTACCTCCTCAGAACCCACGTTTATTTATAGCTAAAACAACCATACCTTGTCAGAACCAAACTTTTAAAAGTAAATTGAGTGTCGGTACCCCCTCAGAACCCACGTTTATTTAGAGTAATAAAAACAAGCATACCTTGTAAGAAATAAACATTTTAAAGTAAACTGAGTGTCGGTACCTCCTCAGAACCAACCGTTATTTACAGTAAAAACAAGCATACGTTGTCAGAAATAAATTTCTAAAGAAAACTTTGTGTCGGTACCTCCTCAGCACTAACCTTTATTTACAGTTAAAACAACCAGACCTTGTCAAAACTAAATTTTTCTAAGCCAACTTTATGTCGGTACCTTCTCAGAACCAATCTTTTTTTTGGATAATAAAAACAACATAACCTTATCAGTTCTAATATTGATATAGTAAACAAACAGTAAGTACCATCTCAGAACAAACCGTTATTTACAGTAAAACAATTAAACCTTGTGAAAACACATTTTTCAAAGTAAAATGAACGTCGGTACTCCTCAGAACCAACCGTTATTCACAGTAAGAACAACAAAATCTTGTCAGAACTAAATTCTCTAAGTAATTTTTAATGTCTTACCTTTTAAAATAAAAACATCAAGTTAATAACTTCATGTCGGAACCTCCCCAAAACCAACCTTTATTTACAGTAAAATCAACATATCTATATCAGCACTAAAGTTCTTAGTGTACTGAGTGTCGGTACCTCCTCAGAAACAACTGTTATTTACAGTAAATACAACCATACCCGGTCAGAACACAAATGTGCCCCTGTTTGCATATAATATTACTCAAACACAGTATAAGTGACGCTACCCAATTTCGTACTTGATCATAGTTATGGGGTAATAAGCACTGTGTAAACAGTCTGGTTGAGGCAAACGTAAGTTGGATAACAGGAACGAAAATTTCAACTTGGCAAAACTCTAGAGATGTAAAAGTGACGCCACCCACATTCAATCTTTAACTGTGATTTGTGGTTATAATTAAGCATTGTGTATACGTTTTGTGACATTTGGTTGGGATAAACTAAAGTTTGAGAATTGAAACCAATTCAGGGACATACGGAGTACGGATGTACTGACAAGGGTAAAACAAAAACTGTAACCTTGTCCGTCATAATTCTGGCGAACTTCCTTAGACACAACTTGTATATATACATAATGTATACATATACTTCTTTATACATTGTATTAAGAATCATTTTTTAAACTTGAATTATAATATAAAGGACGTCACCTATCCAGAACTGAACTTTAATTACGAAATATTAATTTTAACCAATACCTTGTCAGAATTAAGTTGTGAAGTAATAATATAAGTAATCCAAATGCAACCATTTTTTCAGTAAAAGTATACACTCCTAATTTAAGAACCTACTTAATTCTGTATTAAAAAAAAATAAAATATAGGATAAAACGTCGTTATAACTAATTCAACAAAAAATTCTCGGAACTGTGACCAAATTGTCTTCATTATTATAAATTGTTACCTTCAATATTAACCAATCATTTTTGTACTTAATTTTGAAATGAAAATGCAGCATTTACCATGCTCTATATTGAATTTTCAAGTACTCATTTTTCAAGTTATGTAATGAGTTGATAAAAACCAAACCTGGTCTTGGCCATGATTGCCTAATTAAAATTCTACTTCCTAAAATTAAGCAAATGGATAGACGCACATCGAGAAGCATCTATTTCCCTTTATAACAGCTGTATAAAGTGACATACATGTGCCATAAATGTTTATTTTGCCGACTCAATTTAACCGTATTTAAGAAAACAAATTTATAAGAAGAAATATGTATTGTGCATGATATTCGGACAAATATATTTAGAAAGAAAATAAACCATAGATTAAGCAACCAATTATATAATATTCATATTCACGGTGTAACGTGTTGTAGTCTGAGGTTGTGATATATACACTGTCTAGCACATAAAATCAAATTAAAATATGTATCTTGGGGTCAATAGATCATGAAGTATATATATTTCAGATGTTTCTAGTTGTATAACACAAAAAGATAATAAAATTAATTTACAAAGTCGTATAAAGTTACCATATGTAAACTTATCTAATTAAAGACGCACTATGATGTACATATATTATATATAGATAGATAATATATATATATATATATATATGCCTCTGACTGAACCAATACATCGGCTAACATGCAGTTAATGAAGTCTTTATAAGTTCTATATTTTATCATTTAATCAGACAATCAAACGAAACTTGGTAATTACAATCTAAGACTACGGTAATTACAATATTATTATAATTATATATGTTGTGTTTATTTTTGTACATTCAGGTCATATTTGTTTAACGGTATTTAGCTAACAAGTGCTGCGCATGACATGTAAGGGGTTCTGGAGACGTATTCCGGTGCTGCATTCGTACGGTTCTGAGACCGTACCGGCTGCCGTATATTGATGAACCAAGTTGAAAGCGTTAATGACCAAACGTCAACCAAAGAGTATAGCAAGAGTAAGAATGACCATAATGCACCTGAGAATTGCATGTACATCAACACTCCTGTTGACCACTCTGTTGCAAAAGAAACAATCAATATTCCGATTGACCAAATTCCTTTCGAAGAAACCACCAATATCCAGTATAATGTAACATCTATGAAGGAAACCAATAATACTCTGAACAGCAACAATAGTGTAACTATAAATAAGATAGCAAAAACTTCTAACATGTCAACTTCAACAAAACAAAAAACCACTTCAAGACCAAAAACCGGTACAAATAACCGGGATATGGAGCTACATGGTTTTGTAACAGAATTAGAACAAAAGCTAAAGGACCAAGAGAAAACAATTAAACTCCTTCAAAAGAAAGATTCTTTGACCAACAAAACACAAAATAGCAGTTATCATGGAGAAAGGCATATCCAGAACAGTATGGATCCCAACAACCAAAATCAACAAACTAACCAGAATTCCTATAGAATAGACCCCTTTAACATATATGAAAGGATGCACCAAATGGAAATACAAGCCTTAGAATCTCGAATCAGAGCAATTGAAGTCCAATCAACCCAAAATTTATCTATCTGCTCTGCGCTAACTACGCAAATGGCCCTAAGCTACAACAGAGTATGGCCACAATGAACCATCAAATTAGGCATCTAAACCAACAACACCAATTTGCCAACCCCCAACCAACATGGAACCAACATACCAACGTTAACAATCCAGGTCCACACTTGTTTCAACAACAAAATCAATATCTCAATCCTCAACCAACATGGACCCAACATACCAACTTTAACAACCCAGGTCCATACTCGTTTCAACAACATCCAAATATCCATCTGTTTCCTCAACCTCCAGCTTACCAATTTGCACGTCCACCACCAAATATTCAACATACAAGACAGCTGTTTCCTCCTCACTACAATGCCATGCATCACCCCCTCAGGCTAACATACTTAATAACTCAAATCCTCAAAGAAATGATCATAGTCGCTATGCAGCTTCATCAACGAAAACTCCTCATCCAAACTATCACAGGCAAATCGATCAAATACCGAAAAATCTATCAGATGATTCACACTATCAAGAAAAACCTGTTCAAAAAGAATTGAACAAAGCGAAAACTCAATACAAATCTGACCGAAAAGAAAGAGCCGAGTACAACACCAACTCAATACTACTAGCACAAAGTATGGACACGGAACTGGCAACCAATACAGATGAGGCGAAAAGTCCAAAGTTGCAAATGGAAAAGAGAAATGTAATTGCATCCACTGACAATTCTGTGACTACTTCAACCAATATCCACCAATCACCATCCTGTGAAATAGAAATAAAGCAGACAACAAAAGATACTGGAACTTCATGTAGTGTCGATAGCACACCACGGAATTTTTAGAACTTCCCGGCCTAAGGAAACAACCACCAGACAACAAATACACGTTTCTCCCTTACAACCAAACCACGAGAGATTAAAAGTTACCACTTTCAATGTTGAAGGGGTCAAAACTAATAAAAACTATATTTTAAATCTACTAAAAGCACAGGATACAATCCTATGTGCTCACGAACATTGACTTTGGGACTATGAGAAAGGAAAACTGGATGAATTATTTCCAAATTTTAATAATTACATAAGATGTCATGATACATTCGATCCTATTGTAAATTTCCAAGCACCAAGGGGACAAGCGGGTATTGCTATCTTATGGCCCAAAAAGTGGAACGATTTAATAAGAAAATTGCCAGAAGGCAACGAAAGAGTCATTGCTATCTCTGTTCAAACCAATGATCGACAAGTTTGTATATTATCAACTCATACCTACCAACTTCAAATACAAACTCAGTAATAAAATATAGGGAACATTTAGATATTATCAAATTTCTTATACAAACGTATTGCTATATGGATTTCATAATCTGTGGGGACCTAAACGGAACCTTACTCAATTCAAGGCAAAATCAAAATGATAGAATATTAAAAGAGTTTGTCAAAGACTATAATCTACACCAACTAAATGCTGATGATCACCTACACTCTTTCTTTCATCATAATGGAAAATCTACATCCTGTCATCAAATAGCAACCTTATCCACTCTATTCAAACTTTCTCACAAGATGCAATAAATTTATCAGCCCATGTACCAGTCAAGGCTCTTTTAACACTTCAAGCCGACAAACAAAAACTAAAAAAATCATCAAATTTCAGCAACGAAGTACTGCATAAAACAGAATGGGAAAAATGTATACCAGCAATTTACAGTGAAGCAGTGAAAAAATCTTTAGACCAAAAATAAAAATCGAAAAGTAACAACAGAAGACCAAACACATAATCTAATAGATTCAATTAAACAAGCTGCAAGGAAAACAATTCCGACAAAAACTTTGAAAATCCGCGGCCCAAGACTAAAAGTTTCACAACATGCAAAAGAGTTAACGATTAGTAAGCAGAAACCCAGGATATGGGACCTACATGGAAGAAAGAGAGGTGAAGACACTTTTTTTTTTGGAACTGAAGGAAGCAAAAAGAAACGTAAGAAAAAGATTACGACAAGAAAGAGCAACTGAATGTAAAGAATTTTATAAAAAACTGGAAAGTGAACCCAACTCTAAATATTTCTACAGATTAATACGCAGAAATACAAACAGCACTAGAGAACTTGCTACAGCCCATACTATATGATGATCATGAACTCACTGATTCTGAAGAACAAAGAGAGGCTAAGGACCATCCTGATTTTGATGAAAAATTTCTAAATAACTGCCAATTCCGCTGTGAAATTATAAAAGAAATCTGTAGCTTATCTGATTTTAGTTCAGACAAATTCAACCCCACCGAAATTTCTGAGGCAATATCAAATCTGAACAATGGAAAGGCATGCGATGAATATGGGTTTTCTGCTGAACACTTCAAATCTGCTGAAGAGGTTGTTGTTCCGTATCTTGTTTCTCTATTTAATCAAATATTGGCTGAGAAAAAGGTACCAATCCAATTTAAAACCGGTATTCTTAATGAAGTATGTAAGAAAAATAAAGTTGACAAAATACTTGATAACTACAGAGGCATCACCGTATCATTAATTATAGGAAAAAATTTTGAACATGTTATCCATAATAGAGTGCTTCTGAAGTTAGATAAACAATCAGAGTTACAATTTGGCTTCACAAGTGGTCTCTCACCAGCAATGGCAGCACTGCTAGTCTCCGAATCGGAACTTATATCCAAAAACCAAAAATCTAAATTGATTTTCGGACTTCTGGATTCACAAAAGGCATTTGATGTTGTTCATCATGATATTCTTCTCGACAAGTTATTTGACCAAATTATTGATCCAGATATTTGGGAAATCATTTTTGATATGTACAACAACCTTACCTCTAAAGTGACATGGAAAAACGGATTTAGTAACAGCTTCCCTGTACGACAAGGAGTCCGCCAAGGAGGAATTTTATCCACCCATTTGTACAAACTGTACATTAACGACCTACTTACAGAACTTGAAGAGAATGGCGTGGGCCAGTACATCGGCACAAACTTTACGGGATGTCCAACCTGTGCAGATGATATTATTATATACTACTGTCATCAACTGAAGAAGAAATGCAATCTATGCTAGATACACCTAAAAGATACTCAGACAAACATAGATACAAGATCCATCCAACCAAAAGCGTTACAATTAATAAATATAGTAACTCAAATACAACGAAGAGTGAAGTTCAATTCAAACTCGATGATAAAAACATGCCATCAGCTAACCAAGGTACACATCTGGGTATCATCAGAGCAATTAAGGACCAAAATAAAACAAACATCCAGGACATAATAAGCTAAGTCAGAAGGACAGCCTACTCTCTTATGAACGTTGGAGTACATGGTACAAATGGATTAAACCCTAAAACTTCTTATATGATATATAGAGTATACGTTCTACCAAGGCTACTCTACAGCCTGGAAGTTCTGCCACTCAATAATGGGGACATTAAGTTGCTAAGAGATTTCCACGTGAATTTTTTGAGACAAATACAAGCTATTCCTTCACGGACAGCAATTTCAGCAGTATACTTACTCGTGGGTGCTCTCCCCATAGAGGCAGAAATTTACAAAAGAGTTCTTAGCCTGTTCCACTCCATCTTTTCATCTAACAACGAGAATCTAAAAAAAGGCTCTGGAGAGGCAATATGTTCTGCAAACACATGAATTAACTTTCCTTAACAGAGTAGCAGATATTTTATACATGTATAATCTTCCTCCATGGACTGATCTGAAAGATCAATTACCATCAAAGTTATCATGGAAATGCAAGGCAAGAGAAGCAATAAACAACTACTGGAAAGTCAATCTTCAAAGGGACGCCAATAGCAAAACAACGCTAAAATTTCTCTGTATCCCTAATTTAGACATTGGAAAACCTCATACTATCTGGAATAGTCTACCACCAAATATTGGCGAACTCAGGAAATCAACAATAAAAGCAAGGCTATGCACAGGGACACATATATTTCAATCGCAATAAGCTCGTTTCTCAAATATGAATCTTGATGCAACTTTCCCAATTTGTCAACTGGAAGAAGAAGATATCATCCATTTTCTCACTCGCTGTCCCGTTCTGGAAGGCATTCGCAGAGAATCTCTTAGTGTTATCAAAAGAATTACCATCAATAAAATTGGGCTGGGAAACTGGAATTCCAACTTTCACGAGAGAACTTGTATTGCCCAACTAATCTTTGATTGTCAGCAACTGGCTCTAAACAATATTCTCCCTCATGATGACCTTTTCCTTAATTCAATAGAAGAACTAAGCAGGAACTTATGTTATAGACTCCATCTAAAGAGAGTGTCCTTTCTTAATGTCTAGGTCAGTGTGGTTGTACCGCGCTATACCTTAAACAGCTATCTTCAATTTCACGAAATGAAATATGGCTTATTCTCCAATCTAAGGAATAATCATTAATGATTTTTCGACAGTACAACTAGGTCAGTGCGGTTGTTCCGCGCTAAACCTTAAATATATCAATCTTATACACAGAATTTTAAATCTTCATTAGGTTAATATGGCTGCATGTCCCGCGCTATACCTTCAATTGCTGTCTTTAACTCCGTAATATATGAAACAACGTTTATCTTTAATGTAAAGTCATCGTTAAGGCTTTTGGACAGAACCAACTAGGTCAGTGTGGGTGTTCCGCGCTCAACCTATCAATCCTGTATGTAAAATTAAATGCTGAGAAAATCCATGAAATAGTAGAATAACCGGTCAGTGTGGTTGTGCCGCGCTATACATATAAAGGGAATAAATATGCATGTTTAGCTTTAATACCCAGTAGCTTCACACACACACACATATATATATATATATATATATATATATATATATAAAACAGATAGTTATAATGGCTATGCATAATTAGATCGCTTAGGACATATAATTATAAGCTTATTTGCATGATTTTATTGATTTTATATCGCCTAGTAGTACACATGGACAGATGTAGTAGCTGTAGCAGGCAGAAATCTGAAAACTAGTTATTTTTATATTTTCTTTTTACCTCTTAGTAACATTGTTTCAGTGAATGTACAGATTTTTTAATGTATGCCCTGTAAATAATATTCAAAACTTTCTTAAAACTCTATTAATAACCTTTAAATTGTGACACATTTTTAATGTACATAGAAGTTATTATTATTATTTTTGCAGGGATTTAACTGTATATATTTTTTAATGTTATTTTTAAATAATTATGTTTTCACTGAATAATTTTTATAAGGGTTAACCAACCTTAATTTTAGTAAGGTTGGTGTACTCCAACTATTGGAGGAAGTTATAGAGGAAAGAAGAAGAAGAATTGTGTACTCAGTCAGTGGCGGATCCAGAACTTTTCATAAAGGGGTAGGGGGCTTATGTAGACTTGCCTTCTAATTCTATATAAAAAATCACAACTCAGAACAGGAAAAATGACACCAAGTCTAATTTACTTCGACTACTAATCAGCTGATATGCAAACCTAAAAACAGACACAAAAATGACATAAAATAGTGATTGAAAGATTGATTGAACTTTGAGTGTATAATTCAGACACGTGTTACATGAGGAGCCGGTTTGTTTACAAATAATTATGTCACGTGAAGGCGCCATGACGTCACAATTTGCATCGATCTTGCAATACACTATAGTTCACTCATACAGAATCCATTATCACATGTATAATGCAACGTAAATGTAATTGGTTATTAAATAAAACAGAAATAATGCATGTACAGTTTTAGAAGAATTTGTTCATCAAATAGATTAGATTTTTTACTTTTGACACGAATAGGTCGGGTTGACATTTCTGTCATCGGGGATAATATTGAGATAAATGGGATTAAACTGACCGTCAAAAATGTCTAGAGAAGCACATCTCGAGAACATTATAATTGATAAGCCAAACTTACCAAAATTACTCTACATTAATAAACACTATGTAAATGAAATTTCACAATGATAATGATAAATAATTTTGATGATGGCGATGAAGCTGCATGGTTAGATTGGCGCTAAAAATATTCTTCCTACTCCTATTGCTTTACGTAATAAAATTTGTACAGAATTAAATTTGACTAAAGTTCAGCATAAAAAAAAGTGAATATGCAGAAGCATGACAATATATTACTGATAAAGTGTGTATATATTTCTGTAAACGCAGTTGCCTGTATACTTCACTAAGGATTACATTTGAGCGCAAGGAGATCTCTATTTGTGAATCGGTTCATTAACCCCTTTGAACCCAAGGTCGAAGTTCAAGATGTTAACGTATTAACGGATTAACGGAAATTTTTAGCGTTGCTTTTACCATTGAAGGCATCTATTTTTATTGCGGGGTTTCACATATTTAAATCGGAATTATAGATAAAATGGAATGTTGTTAGCAGAATCAAAACAGAAAATGATGAACACTTGATTATTTTCAGCAATACATAAACTGGATTGATGGTCTGTTTATTCTCATTGTTTGTAAAACTCTCCTTATTCCTGTGAAGCGTGTGCCTTACACCGAGGCTGGCTATACTTTACATCGACGCCACAGTACTTGAACCAATCAGGGAAGGTTTATTTGGGGCATTCGACATATTTTAACTCAGATTTTGTCACATTTAAATGAAATTATAGAAAAATGGAATATTGTTAGTACATATAAAATAGAAAAAGATGAATACTTTTAGCTAAAGATGATTTGGATGGGGGTTCAGTGTTTTCACATTATTTGCACAACTCTCCTTACTGATGCCATATTTTGGAATTTCCGTGACCGAAATGGTTCGCGAAAATTAATATTTTTATATATAGTATAGTAAAAACACAACACCTTTACAATGAACATCTTTGTGTCGAATATATATAATCTAGACCATTTGTCAGACTCTGTTTAAATGCAAAATAAGTGTACTCAAATAGTTATTTTACTATACATTTTTAAAACTAAACACGATCAATAGCAATAGACAACAGATTGTTCGAATCCCCATAATATGTAGAGGAAGTGTAGAAAATTAAGTAGACATTAAACGGTATAGAATAAAGGTTGAACACGCCATCGGATAATTTACAATGTACAAAGTTATGCGACTTCCAATACAACGATTCAAATCTGTTGTGACCATAATATACCATGCATTATTGTGTCGCCGAAAAGACTTATTAACATATGAAACAAAAAAAAAAGCATCATTTGGTTTTACTACATGTATGTATCGATGTATTGTTATTTTTTTTGTTTAATTTTGAGATGACCCCTTGATTCACCTGTAATCGTAAGTCTAAGTGTAATCCTAGGTATAGACCTAGTTTCCGCAAATGTCTAATAGAAGACCTAATCACTTTGTTTAGACCCCCGGCTAAATAGCACATGTTAAAATAGTCGGTGGGATAAATTCGTGTGCTAATGACACAACACACCAATGACTTCGCTCTCATCCTATATCCAAACCACGTCTCCGGGTGCGGCATTTTTTATCGCTGTGTTGAAAACCCATTGGTGGTCTTCGGCTGTTTTCTGTTTTTTTGGTCAGGCTGTTGTCTCTTTGACACATACCCCAATTTCGTTCTCAATTTTGGTAATATAGGACTGAACCAACATCATATATACAGTCCGCCAAATATTAAGCACCACCTATTTTTATTGCATCGATTTGTTTTCATTTAAAAAAATCAGTTTATCCTCGAAAAATAGAAAATATTTATGTAGCAATATTGCTTACATATACCATACACAAACCATAAACTTAAGTTTAGTCACTTATGCAGGTTCTATGCATTTGAATTTTGTTTTCATAAAAATAATGAAAATTACACAAATCAGAAACGGAATTTAAGTTTCACTGTGATTTTATTTTTTTACAACAATTAATCACCCAATATCATTAAAAGTCTCTATAATTAATCTTTGTTATGTTCGGCAAATTTAATGTAAATATTTGCGTCAATAGGATGTGTAATCATCTCTCTTCCGGTACAGTTCCATAACACGGCGTCTCACACTCTGTACAAGCCTTCTGAACTTTAGTTGAGCAAATTATTTCCATTCAGCAACAATTGACCCTCTTAAATTGCAAAAGTGAATCACTGCGATTAAGATTTCTGCCAATGGCATCCCAGACTTGTTCGATATGGTTCATGTCTGGAGACATGGAAGGCCAAAATATAGGGTCAGTGGCTTCTTGCCCTTTGTACTCGGTTACAATCCTTGCCCTGTATGGTCTATCATTGTAGTACATGTACAAGGGTCTTGACGCAAGTGGAGGATTATCAAAATGTGGGTCTGCAATGTTTCTAAGCACCAAATCCCTGTATGTCTGTCCGTTCATGCTACCCTGCAGATTATGCATACTCACCTTACAACAGTATGAGAGGAACTCCCATACTGTAACACCACCAGCAACGTATGCAGTCGTTGGGCAAATATTGTTTTGGTTATAAGAAGTTTTTTTTCCCCGCCAAACTCGTATTCTGCCGTCTATTGGTCGTTACAGAAACCGACTCTCGTTTGACCAACGAACATTTTGCTAGCTTCTCATGTTCCAGCGTCGATACTCATTTGTCCATAGAAACCTGATTATACGGTTCCTGGCTGTTAGGGCAGGTCCCTTGACAACACGGCGTGCTCTTAGATAGCCTCTATGAAGTCGTCAGAACAATGTTCAAACAATAACACGACCACCTTGAGGTCAATAGGGTCTGAGCTGTGGGGCAGGAGTAAATGGGTTGGCTCTATTACGACAAATAAGCAGTCTGTCATCACGATCAGTAATTAAACAGGGTCTTCCGGACCTTGGTCTATCATTTACAGTTCCTGTGTCAATATGACGTTGAAAGAATATAACAATGACGGTGTGATTAATATTGAAATAGTTACAAATGTACCTATCCTCCTTGTGCTCCTACCGGCATTTGACATGTCAATTACTTGTCAGCGTTCAGTCACAGGTAACTTGCGCCTTGCCATATTTCACATTGACGTTGTGAAGGTCAAATTTCACCTGTTCGCGCGACAGTAGGAAGATGATTTAAAGGCATCGAAACAGTGTATTCGAAAAAGCGCAGATGACCTTTAATAAAAAGTTGCTTGGCGTGTTTATCGGAGTTTATTTTTTTTGGTCGTAATGAATTTTCTTCGTTTATGTTATAGGCAATTCTTAACACCAAACATAATTTTTTTTTGCAATAGTTTTATTGCGATTTATATTTAGGTGGTGCTTAACTTTTGGCGGACTGTATATTATTGAACCGAAAACTTTGACGTCCATATGACAGATACCTAGTTACAATAAACGAACGTACGTTCTTCAGGGAAGTTCATATGATAAAAAAAACAAAATATCAAGGAAAATGCTAAAATACACAGTTAAAATAAATGGACGTACCATCACTAGAGAAGTTCATATGAACCGACTTAATGCAATATACGAATGAATAAGTATTTATCCAGTATTGGTTTGATAGATTAAAATTAGTAGATGTTTCATATTTACTCTGTTTTAGCTGCAAACGTGAGATGCTTTAAATGTGCTGGTGTTCCTAAAATAGAGGATTGTAGTAATACTATAACCTGTGGTGATAACGAGGTATATATATTCATATTGTTGAAATTTTTTTTCTATTTTATTCAACCAAATAGAAAGTAAAAAAAATGTTCAAGAAAATTAATATGATTTAATGCATTATCTATTTTGATTGGAGTTAAGAGGTAAGGGGTGGGTTGAGGTGGTATTTAAACCGGATTGATTAGCGGAATGCATCTGAAAAATTAATAAAAGTTAGACAGGACATCCACAGGCCACATATGGACTCCTTAAAGGGTGGTTGCAATAGTTCTTAACATGCAGAGAGCGTGTTTTATTAAAGAGGTATCGAATTTGAATCTCCCCATTTCAAATTAACATTTTACATTATGCAAGCAAATTGAACGCCCCATTTTTTCCTGTTTTTACTGCCGGTCTGCAGAAGACCAAGTGGAGAATCAAAGGTGATAAGTCGTGCAATAAAGAGGAGGAATATTCCAAGTGGAGAATCGGGACTCATGAGACAATCTACGAAGCATTTCATGGATTTGGTGCTCTGGACGGGTAAAGTTATCCTGCTCAAAAATGGCATTTTTCGATTTACTAATGGAAGAAAAAAAAAAATTCCGTATCAAGACTCATTCGATGGGAACACTATGTTATTAAGACTGCAAATTGCCAATCAATATTCATAAACGTTCGGTGGGGACACTATGTTATTAAGACTTGCCAATCAATATTCATAAACGTTCGGTGGGGACACTATGTTATTAAGACTTGCCAATCAATATTCATAAACGTTCGGTGGTGACATTATGTTATTAAGACTGCAAATTGCCAATCACTATTCATAAACGTTCGGTGGTGACATTATGTTATTAAGACTGCAAATTGCCAATCAATATTCATAAACGTTCGGTGGGGACACTATGTTATTAAGACTTGCCAATCAATATTCATAAACGTTCGGTGGGGACACTATGTTATTAAGACTTGCCAATCAATATTCATAAACGTTCGGTGGGGACACTATGTTATTAAGACTGCAAATTGCCAATCAATATTCATAAACGTTCGGTGGGGACACTATGTTATTAAGACTTGCCAATCAATATTTATAAACGTTCGGTGGGGACACTATGTTATTAAGACTTGCCAATCAATATTCATAAACGTTCGGTGGGGACACAATGTTATTAAGACTGCAAATTGCCAATCAATATTCATAAACGTTCGGTGGGGACACTATGTTATTAAGACTGCAAATTGCCAATCAATATTCATAAACGTTCGGTGGGGACACTATGTTATTAAGACTTGCCAATCAATATTCATAAACGTTCGGTGGGGACATTATGTTATTAAGACTGTAAATTGCCAATCAATATTCATAAACGTTCAGTGGGGACACTATGTTATTAAGACTGTAAATTGCAAATCAATATTCATAAACGTTCGGTGGGGACACTATGTTATTAAGACTGCAAATTGCCAATCAATATTCATAAACGTTCGGTGGGGACACTATGTTATTAAGACTTGCTAATCAATATTCATAAACGTTCGGTGGGGACACTATGTTATTAAGACTTGCCAATTAATATTCATAAACGTTCGGTGGGGACACTATGTTATTAAGACTGCAAATTGCCAATCAATATTCATAAACGTTCGGTGGGGACACTATGTTATTAAGACTGCAAATTGCCAATCAATATTCATAAACGTTAGGTGGGGACACTATGTTATTAAGACTTGCCAATCAATATTCATAAACGTTCGGTGGGGACACTATGTTATTAAGACTTGCCAATCAATATTCATAAACGTTCGGTGGGGACACTATGTTATTAAGACTTGCCAATCAATATTCATAAACGTTCGGTGGGGACACTATGTCATGTATGTTATTTAGACTTGCCAATCAATATTCATAAACGTTCGGTGGGGACACTATGTTAATAAGACTTGGCAATCAATATTCATAAACGTTCGGTGGGGACACTATGTTAATAAGACTTGCCAATCAATATTCATAAACGTTCGGTGGGGACACTATGTTATTAAGACTTGCCAATCAATATTCATAAACGTTCGGTGGGGACACTATGTTATTAAGACTTGCCAATCAATATTCATAAACGTTCGGTGGGGACACTATATATGTTATTAAGACTTGCTAATCAATATTCATAAACGTTCGGTGGGGACTCTATGTTCATAAATATTCATAAACGTAGCTCAATATGTTTTGTATAAATGATATTATGATTTTGATTAACTTATTTTTATTTTCAGGAATGTTTTGTGCGTAAAAGTGTGGGAGCTGTCGGTAATACATTGGTCGAATCAGGATGCATGTCAACTAATGTAAGTATACTAAAATGCATATGTTATAAGACAAGAGTATAGTGAAAAGTAAAATCACAAAAATACTGAATACTTAGTCATATTAGTACGTGGAAAACTCAAAAAGGAAAAAAACGGCAAAATCAAAAGCTTAAACACATTAACAAATAAATAACAACTGTCACATTGCAAAAGATACTAATAGGATATCTAATAAATCAAATCAAAATCAAATATGTTTATTTCCTAATCAAAGGGCCCTTATAGGCATACCAACTACAAACAAATAGATCATAATAGACACAATATTATCATAATAAAGTACATAGTTGAAGTAATTTATCTTAAACGTCCAAATAATTCTCCATACTCCAAAATTCGTCAATTCCAATATTTTCATATATTTTATTTAAAACAAATAATGATAAGTTCTTTGGTAGTAGTTAAAATACTGGAAGAGTCAAATATAAAAAGGAAGATGTGGTATGATTGCCAATGAGACAACTTTCCACAAGGGACCAAAATGACACAGAAATAAACAACTATAGGTCACCGTATAGTCCGGCGGCTACAAGCATATTTCAGACGAATTGTGCACATCCTGCTACAAGCATGAAATTTGGCATAGACCTTCCTCAACTATTACTCTTTTATTTCAGATAGGGAGGCATTTGAAAAAAATGTCTCACTTCCGGTAAAATCCAAAATGGCGGACGTCATACTTAAATCAGCCGAATATCGAAGGCTAGTGTGTAAAAATGTGTTATTATCATGCTACTATCTTAATATTTGGTACAAACCTTTGTTTTTTTACTTTTTGGATAAATTAAATATATTAGATGTCTTCAGAAACCCTACTTTCGGTTAAAATCCAACATGGTGGACATTGTACTTAATTAAGCTTATTTTTTAAGGAGGGTAATTGAAATGTGTTTTAACGTATTACTACTATCATTACATTGTGCATGAATCTTTCTTTGGTGCTTCTGATGAATACAATGGATAAGACATATGTCTTAAAAACCCTTACTTCTGCTAATATCCAAAATGGCGGACATAGAAATATCAATTTATTATTCAAATTTTCAACTTTTTTTAAAATGTAAAGAAAATGATTTTTTTTGTGCTGGTCATTAATTTTTGGCTTTAAGTTATCCCCAAGAGCACTTATACTATCATGTTGTAAATGTTTAAATATAAAGTTGACACTTCCGGTAAAAATATGACGTAAATTTCAAAGATGAGTCCTCAATCCATTTCTTCGATGTAGAGTTTTGGATAAATGAATAACAATAAGTGTGTCAGATCACTCATTGCCTAGTGCATTTGAAAGGCCATTGATAGATATTAATCCAAAGTCTTTTGCCTCCCAAACACAATCCATAGTTCGTCTACCCCTTTGTCACGGAATAGCGAAACAGTAGTGACAGCATCATCATTAACGACTGTTCGAATCATGACTCGTTTAAGTTCGTGTTTCACTGCATCAGACACATGAACCATGATTCTAGTGTCTGCCTCTAAATGTGAACTTGGTGCTGAACTTGAAATACATCACGTGGTGGATAAGATAGACCATTTGTTGCTATAACTTCCATACGCATCCAAGACCTCATCCACTCGTATTACAGTTTCAAGGTATTTTATTAAGGTAAGGACATAAAACCCAATCAGCATACTCGTTAGACCGCAATTCACAATCGGAGAGCTGATTTCCCACATTTACAAAGACTGTGGTATTGTTTCTCACATCCATTAATTCCAAAAACACATATTTTCTCGCCTTGATAACCCAATCTGTTTCTTTTTTTCGATCTTACAACAAAACCACGTATCGTTTTCAATGCCATTAAATTTATCAAATCCATATGGTGATGTTGGCTGGTCAATCATCATTCTAAATGCTAAAGTCACATCTTCAAACTACTATTAATGTCACCAACGTACATATGTCTTAAAAACCCTTACTTCCGTTATATCCAAAATGGCGGACATAGAAATATCAATTTATTATTCAAATTTTCAACTTTTTTTAAAATGTAAAGAAAAGGATTTTTTTTTGTGCTGGTCATTAAACTTTTGGCTTTAAGTTATCCCCAAGAGCAATTATACTATCATGTTGTAAATGTTTAAATATAAAGTTGACACTTCCGGTAAAAATATGACGTAAATTTCAAAGATGAGTCCTCAATCCATTTCTTCGATGTAGAGTTTTGGATAGATTGATTAAAACAAAATAAAATCACTATAGTACTAAAACATAATTAAAATTACTACAATTTTCGGTCCAAAATAACGATCACCACGACATGCACACATCGCAGTGAACGGGATACCCGATTTTCCACATTAAGAATGACCACGACATTCTTTCTTACATCCCCCAAGGGTGACTGGGGTATAGAAATATGGTCAATTGGTCTTCACTCGACCGGCAGTAAAACGCTTACCGAAGTGGGGCGTCCGTTTGGCTGTGCGGGATGTATCAAGTTCGCAGTCACGTCCGGTCAGAAGGGGGACGTTAAATCCAATGCCTCGTGTAAAGAGAGTGCCACGCTCTTTGCACGTTAAGAACCCTTGCAACAACTCTTTTGAGGGGTCCGTAGGTCGCCTGTTGCAAGTCCAAATTTCTGTCCCTATCCAAAATACCCTCATTTTCCAGTGGTAGTCCAAATTTCCCCGACCATCATCCCGGATGGTCTCTATCGTATCAACCTACCTATTGTATTTATTGTGAACTTGTTCTCGTCCTGAATATGCATGAAATATTTGCCACTGGACGTTAAGCAACCAACAATCAATCAATCAATCCTTTCTTACATCCACAATGTACAAGCTTCTGACAAATTGATGAGGCCTCAAAAAGAGTTTTTTTAAAAGTTATCCTCTTTGTCCCCGCCCGGAGTGGGTAGCATAAGAGCCAATACCAAGTTCTCCCTGAACACCTACCTAAGTATATTGCATGATTTACATGCTGGAAAAGACTAGACCAAGTTGAGGGAATAGCCTCAAAAAGCCTTCCCTTTTGCGCAAATAGTTATTTTCTTGCTTCGTTAACCATGTTTTACCCATCTGTTAAGTTTGTGCGATCTTACAGTAAAACCCCGGTGATTTAGTCTGATCAATCATCATTCTTTTTGTTGAAGTCACATCTTCAAATGCAATCAATGTCTCCCACATAGTCTTTCCCCCTTTTCTAGCAAAGAGAGAACCATATCACAACAGGTAAAGGCATGAATAACAATAAGTGTGTCAGATCACTCATTGCCTAGTGCATTTGAAAGGCCATTGATAGATATTAATCGAAAGTCTTTTGCCCTCCCAAACACAATCCATAGTTCGTCTACCCCTTTGTCACGGAATAGCGAAACAGTAGTGACAGCATCATCATTAACGACTGTTCGAATCATTACTCGTTTAAGTTCGTGTTTCACTGCATCAGACACATGAACCATGATTCTAGTGTCTGCCTCTAAATGTGAACTTGGTGCTGAACTTGAAATACATCACGTGGTGGATAAGATAGACCATTTGTTGCTATAACTTCCATACGCATCCAAGACCTCATCCACTCGTATTACAGTTTCAAGGTATTTTATTAAGGTAAGGACATAAAACCCAATCAGCATACTCGTTAGACCGCAATTCACAATCGGAGAGCTGATTTCCCACATTTACAAAGACTGTGGTATTGTTTCTCACATCCATTAATTCCAAAAACACATATTTTCTCGCCTTGATAACCCAATCTGTTTCTTTTTTTCGATCTTACAACAAAACCACGTATCGTTTTCAATGCCATTAAATTTATCAAATCCATATGGTGATGTTGGTTGGTCAATCATCATTCTAAATGCTAAAGTCACATCTTCAAAACTACCATTAATGTCACCAACGCAGTTCCTTTTCCAGCAAACGTGTTATCTTTTAATGCCTAATGCATTTGAAAGGTCATGGATTGATATATATCTTATGCTTTTCCCCCTTCCAAATGCAAACCAAAGTTTGTCTGCCCTATGTCACGGAATAGCGAAACAGTAATGACATCAGTATCGACTGTTCGAGTCATGACTCAGTTAATTCTGTGTTTCACTGCATCAGACACATCGATCTTGATTCTAGTGTCAGTCTCTTCGTGTAAATATGGTGCTAAACTTGAAACATCATCAAGTGGTGGATAACACTGAACATCCTGAGCATTTGTTGCTACAACTATCTTGTACTCAAAATTGTCTTGAGCAAGCCGCTGTGAATGAAAACTTAAAAGTTCTTTCTTATTGTCGTAATCTCTCAGAAAACTTTGCCAATTTTGAGGATGTTTTTAACCCTGGATTCGTCTGTGTATTCCTTTTCCCCTAAATGTTGCTCTTTCTTCTTTTAGCAGCTTTCAAACTACCAGTATTGTCTATGTTCGCATCCAACACTACATCCACTGTTGTTACAGTTTCAAGGTGTTTCCTAACGAGTATGATGATTGGGTATTATGTCCTTACCTTAATAAAATACCTTGAAACTGTAACAAGAGTGGACGAAGTCTTTGATGAGTATGGTTGTTTTAGCAACAAATGCTCAGGATATCGTATCAACCACGTGATGTATTTCAAGTGTAGCACCATGTTCACATAAAGAGACAGACACTAAAATCATGGTGCATGTGTCTGATGCTTTTAAACACGAACTTGAACGAGTCATAATTTACAGTCACTGATGATGCTGTCAATACTATTTCGCTATTCCGTGACATAGGGGCAGACGAACTATGGATTGTGTTTAGGGAGGCAAAAATCTTTGGATTAATATCTATCAATGGCCTTTCAAATGCACTATGCAATGAGTGATCACACACACTTATTTCTGACCCATACCTTTACCGGTTGTGATACGGTTCTCTCTTTGCTTGAAAAGGTAAAAAAGACTGTGTGAGAGACATTGATGGTATTTGAAGATGTGACTTTAACATAAAGAATGATGATTGATCAGCATAAATCACCGGGGTTTTACTGTAAGATCGCACAAACTTATCAGATGGAGCTCACATGATTAACGAAGCAAGAAAATCATTTTTTGCACAAAAGGGAAGGCTAATTATAAGTGAGGCTATGCCCACAACTTGGTATAGTCTTTTCAAGCAAGTAAAACGTGCAATATACTAATGCAGGTGTTTAGTGAGAAGAGCTTGGGATTGGCTCTTATGCTACCTAGTCCAGTCACTAATGGATTGCGAAGGGACAATGAGGGTCCCTTTTAAAAAAAACTCTTTCTGAGGCCTAATCATTTTTTCAGAAGCTTGTACATTGTGGATGTTAGAAAGGATGCCGCGGTCATTTTTAATGTGGAAAATCGGGTCTCCCGTGCACTGCCTTGTGTGCATGTGTTGTTGACTCTGAATAAACTTGTATTCTTGGCCAAATAGTAGTCATTTTAAATATGTTTTAGTACTAAAGTGATTTTATTTTGTTTTAATCAATCTATCCAAAACTCTACATCGAAGAAATGGATTGAGGAATCATCTTTGAAATTTACGTCATATTTTTACCGGAAGTGTCAACTTTATATTTAAACATTTACAACATGTTAGAATAATTGGTTTTGGGGATAACTTAAAAAAAATAATTTCCAAAACTCTACATCGAAGAAATGGATTGAGGAATCATCTTTGAAATTTACGTCATATTTTTACCGGAAGTGTCAACTTTATATTTAAACATTAACAACATGTTAGAATAATTGGTTTAGGGGATAACTTAAAGCCAAAAGTTTAATGACCAGCACAAAAAAAAAATCATTTTCTTTACATTTTAAAAAGATTTGAAAATTTGAATAATAAATTGATATTTCTATGTCCGCCATTTTGGATATTACCGGAAGTAAGGGTTTTTAAAAACAAATGTCTTATACATTGTATCCATCAGAAGCACCAAAGAAAGGTTCCTGCACAATGTAATGATAGTAGCAATACGTTAAAACACATTTCAATTACCCTCCCTAAAAATAAGCTTAATTAAGTACAATGTCCACCATGTTGGATTTTAACCGGAAGTAGGGTTTTTGAAGACATCTAATCTATTTAATTTATCCAAAAGTAGTAAAAAACAAAGGTTTGTACCAAATTTTAAGATAGTAGCATGATAATAACACATTTTTACACACTAGCCTTCGATATTCGGCTGATTTAAGTATGACGTCCGCCATTTTGGATTTTACCGGAAGTGAGACATTTTTTTTAAATGCCTCCCTATCTGAAATGAAAGAGTAGTAGTTAAGAAAGGTCTATGCAAAATTTCATGCTTGTAGCAAGATGTGCACAATTCGTCTGAAATACGCTTGTAGCCGCCGGACTAGTACGGCCTTCAACAATTAGAAAAGCCAATACCGCATAGTCAGCTATAAAAGGCCCCGAAATGACAATTTAAAACATTTTAAAAGAGAAAACTAACGGCCTTATTTATACGAAAAAATGAACGCAAAACAAATATGTAACACATAAACAAACGACAACCACTGAATTACAAGCTGCTGACTTTAACTTTAACGTTACTTTCTAATTTTACAGGTATGTAAACTCATATCATCGGGAAAACGATCTACAGAGATGAACAAGAGAGCATCTGTCGGTTGTTTTCAGTGCTGTAACTCGGACTTTTGCAACAAACATTTGTGTACATCACAGCGTAAGTTTCATATAAAAAAGTAAAATCACAAAAATACCGAACAAGTAGGAAAATCCAAAAAGAAAAGTCCCTAATCAAATGGCAAAATCAAAAGCTCAAATACATCAAACGAATAGATAACAACTGTCATATTCCTGACTTGGTACCGGTATTTTATTATGTTGAAAAAAGTGGATTAAAACTTATTTTATAGCTAGATTATATAGTTTCGTCCCTGAGGGTATCACCAGCCCAGTAGTGAGCACTTTAATGTTGACAGTCATGAATATCAATTATGTGGTCATTTTTATAAATTTCCTGTTAAAAAACTTTATTGAAAAACTTAGGATTTTCTTATCCGAGGCATATATTACCTTAGCCGTATTTGACGCAACCTTTTGGAATTGTGGATTCTCAATGCTGTACAACTTTGTATTTGTTTGGCTTTACAACTATTTTGATCTGAGCGTCACTGATGAGTCTTATGTAGACGAAACGCGCGTCTGGCGTAGTAAATTATAATCCTGTTACCTTTGATAACTATATATTAACCTCCCACTTGTATGCATATATTGACAACGATGTGTGAACAAAACAAATAGATACAATAGATAGTCAAACCCATATACAAAAATAAGAAGATGTAATGAGACACCTCTCCACCAGAAACAAAACAAATAGATACAATAGATACAAATGTCAAACCAATATACAAAAATAAGAAGATGTAATGAGACAACTCTCCACCAGAAACAAAACAAATAGATACAATAGATACAAATGTCAAACCCATATACAAAAATAAAAAGATGTAATGAGACAACTCTCCACCAGAAACAAAACAAATAGATACAATAGATACAAATGTCAAACCCATATACAAAAATAAAAAGATGTAATGAGACAACTCTCCACCAGAGACCGAATGACTAAGGATTACAACTACAGGTCACCATACAGCTGTCAATAATGAGCAAAACCCATACCACATAGTCAGCTCTAATACGCTTTGAAAAGGCACATATATAACGTGGTGGGTTGTATACGATTGTTGATCGTTCCCCCTAACTTGGAACAGTGGTGTATCAATACAACATACGAACCAACTATAAAAGTGAAAAATTGTCATTTAAAATTGACTGAACTCAGATCTATATAAAGCAAAAACATATTTAACAAAAATTTAATTAAATGTTAAAATCAAATTGAATGGTTAAAAGTCTGAGTTCTATATGCATGTGTGTATACTTTTACACTCTTGGTTTTGATAGGTTTATCCAAGTGTTTATTCTTGTATTTTTATCGTCAAATTTTTCTTTTAACAATAAGAGTACCTACCAAGATTGTATTTTAAAAAATGCGTATACATTTTCAGCTGATATTTTTTTCATCAAATATTAACGAGAAAATTTACCGCAATGTAAACTGTATCAATTCGAATTTCCTGTTAATTTGGTCTCATACAAATAAATATCTCCTGATACACATTGTTCTAGCTTTCCTGTGACTTTAGATTTTTCTTTTTTATATTGACGAGTGATCTGTTCTTGATAGTAAATCTTCAGCTAGTGTATGATATTTTGTTTAAGCCTTACACGCAAACCACTTGGAGTGCTTTAGCTGTAATGATGTTTTGAAACCAGAACATTGTACACAAACAGTAGTTTGTGGCAGAGAACAGGTGAGAATCATTCGCAGCAAAATCACAGTTCATAAATTGTCAGGAAATCGATAATATCATGGACAAACACAAACAATGGCGAAACGAAAATCGAGTGCAAATAAAAATAAAAACTAAGCATATGCTGCTTCACATGTAAAGCTTCGATTACGGCTTAAATGATTGTACTACAATAAGAACAGATGTATGTATTATGTTGCAACTAGGTAATAAGTAAAATAACAAAAATACCGTACTCCGCGGAAAATTCGAAACGGAAAGTCCATAAACAAATGACAAAATCAAAAGCTCAAATAAAGACAACAGTGTTATACCGCTGTTTGAAAGTCATAAATCAATTGAAAGAAAACAAATTCGGGTTACAAACTAAAACCGAGAGAAACACATCATATACAAGAGAAAAATAATAAAACGATAGAAACACTGAAATGCAACACAAACAAAAGACAGAGCAACACACATCAGGTGAATAGCAAACAACTGTCATATTCCTGTCTTGGTAAAGGGATTTCCTAATGTAGATAAAATGGTTGACTATCCGAACCTCACACTTTTATGACAGTCAAATATAATTCCACTAAGTTGACAACAATGTGTGAACAAATCAAAAAGACATAATAGGTAAAAATGTCCACAAATATACATATATGAAAATATATTTGATTTTGTCTTAACATATTCTCAACATAACAAGTGTTTCTCAACAAAGTCTCAGGGTTTTAAATTGAGTTTTTTTTTTCACATATTAAGTAAGGATTTTCTTATCCCAGGCATAGATAACAATAGCCGTATTTGGCACAACTTTTTGGAATTTTGGATCCTCAATGATCTTCAACTTTGTACTTGTTTGGCTTTATAAATATTTTGATATGAGCGTCACTGATGAGTCTTATGTAGACGGAACGCGCGTCTGGCGTACTAAATTATAATTCTGGTACCTTTGATAACTATTTGCACCACTGGATCGATGCAACTGCTGGTGGACGTTTCGTCCCCGAGGGTATCACCAGCCCAGTAGCCAACACTTAAGCGATTAAGTGTTGACATGAATATCAATAATGTGGTCTTTTTATAAATTTCCTGTTTACAAAACTTTGAATTTTTCGAAAAAACTAAGGATTTTCGTATCCCAGGCATAGTTTACCTTAGCCGTATTTGGCACAACTTTTTGGAATTTTGGATCCTTAATGCTCTTCAACTTTGTACTTGTTTGGCTTTATAAATATTTTGATATGAGCGTCACTGATGAATCTTATGTAGACGAAACGCGCGTCTGGTGTACTAAATTATAACCCTGGTACCTTTGATAACTATTATCTCCCCTTATACTTTTGTCTCAATTCGCTTAAAAAAAATTTTTCTTCAAAATATTCGTAACTTTTGTTAAGTTTGGACAAAATCGTTCAGGTTATATGTAATAAGAGTTATTTTTGTTTTGTGTTTGACATGAGTGGAATGTTGAAGAAACTCACAAACCTGTTAAGTATCTTAAGAAAGGGTTCAGATATATACCAAAAACCATACATTTAGTTAATTGCCATGATTCAATAGCACCAATTGTATTGCAACTAGGTACTTGGTGGAGGCTTACAAATAATAATCGTTTAAACATTTTACAGCAAGGCCCTAACTTATTCAAATTCATGATGTAACCTATATATGTTTTCCTACTGAAAAGTCGAATGTCTCACTAAGAACATAACTAAATCAAGAATGCTTCTGTAAAACGATTATTAAAGCAATCGAGCTCATCCATTTAGTTCTGTGTTTATTGTTTATCCATCTCAAATTGTGGCTTTATCAGTGATCGACTTATAAGTATTTAACTTTAATTGTTTATTCATCTCAAACTGTGGCTTTATCAGTGATCAAGTTATAAGTAGTTATGTGTTTATTGTTTATTCATCTCAACCTGTGGCTTTATCAGTGGTCGACTTATAAGAAGTTATGTGTTTATTTTTTATTCATCTCAAATTGTGGCTTTCTCAGTGGTCGACTTATAAGTAGTTAAGTTTAATTGTTTATCTATCTCAAACTGTGACTTTATCAGTGGTCAACTTATAAGTGTCCTTACAAACAATGGTATATTGCTGGGTCTTCCAAGTGCTCCACGATACCTCTTACTAAATTATTAACATCTATTTTATCAGCAATCAAAGACGGGCTTCAAAGTTATTGTGAAACTGCCTATTCTAGAGGTGGCGTGAATCAGATGTGGATACTTAAAAATTCCAAAGATCTTTTAGAGTACATACAATCTAACTCTCTGTCATCTTGTAACAGTATTAAAACATTTGACTTTTCTACTCTGTACACAAGTATTCCACATTCCAAACTAAAAGACAAATTGAAAGAGTTAGTATTACTTTGCTTCATAAAAAAGAATGGCCAACGTAGATACAAGTATCTTGTCTTAGGGAGGGATAAATCATACTTTGTAAAGAATCACTCTGATTCAAACAAAAAATTCTCTGAAACCGATATTATCAAGATGCTTGATTTCTTGATTGACAACATATTTGTAACGTTCGGAGGACGTGTTTTTCAACAGACTGTCGGCATCCCAATGGGAACAAATTGTGCCCCTCTACTTGCCGACTTGTTTCTTTATTATTATGAGGCTGACTTCATGCAGGAACTTCTTAGGAAGAAAGATAAGAAGTTAGCAATATCCTTTAACTCTACTTTCCGCTATATAGATGACGTTCTTTCACTAAACAATTCAAAATTTGGTGACTATGTGGAACGCATCTATCCCATCGAATTGGAGATAAAGGATACTACAGATACAGTTAAGTCGGCTTCATATCTTGACTTACATCTAGAAATTGACAATGAGGGTCGGTTGAAAACAAAACTTTACGACAAAAGAGATGATTTCAGCTTTCCAATTGTGAACTTTCCATTTCTAAGTAGCAACATTCCAGCAGCACCTGCATACGGGTATATATCTCCCAATTAATACGATATTCCCGTGCTTGCATTTCCTATCATGATTTTCTTGATAGAGGGTTGCTGCTCACAAGGAAGCTATTAAACCAAGAGTTCCAAATGGTGAAGTTGAAATCATCCCTTCGTAAATTTTACGGACGCCATCACGAGTTGGTTGACCGTTATGGAATAACCGTTTCACAAATGATATCGGATATGTTCCTTACGTCGTAACTACAATCCCCCTCCCTTTCATGAATGTGACCTACCGAATTAGACTATTTACCGGATTTGTAATCACATAAGCAACACGACGGGTGCCACATGTGGAGCAGGATCTGCCTACCCTTCCGGAGCACCTGAGATCACCCCTAGTTTTTGGTGGGGTTCGTGTTGTTTATTCTTTAGTTTTCTATGTTGTGTCGTGTGTGCTATTGTTTTTCTGTTTGTCTTTTTCATTTTTAGCCATGGCGTTGTCAGTTTGTTTTAGATTTATGAGTTTGACTGTCCCTTTGGTATCTTTCGTCCCTCTTTTATAAGTAGTTATATACAGTAGTTGTCGTTTGTTTATGTAATTAATACGTGTTTCTCGTTTCCCGTTTTTTATATAGATAAGACCGTTGTTTTTCCGTTTGAATGGTTTTACACTAGTAATTTTGGGGCCCTTCATAGCTTATTGTTCGGTGTGAGCCAAGGCTCCGTGTTGAAGGCCGTACATTGACCTATAATGATTTACTTTTATAAATTGTTATTTGGATGGAGAGTTGTCTCACTGGCACTCACACCACATCTACATATATCTATGTGTTTATTGTTTATCCAAACTGTGGCTTTATCAGTGGTCGACTTATAAGTAGTTATGTGTTTATTGTTTATTCATCTCAAATTGTGGCTTTATCAGTGGTCGACTTATAAGTAGTTATGTGTTTATTTTTTATCCAACTCAAATTGTGGCTATATCAGTGGTCGACTCATAAGTAGTTATGTGTTTATTGTTTAATCATCTCAAACTGTGGCTTTATCAGTGGTCGACTTAGAAGTAGTTATGAGTTTATTGTTTATCAATCTCAAATTGTGGCTTTATCAGTGGTCGACTTATAAGTAGTTATGTGTTTATTGTTTATCCAACTGAAATTGTGGCTTTATCAGTGATCGACTTATAAGTAGTTTAGTGTTTATTGTTTATTCATCTAAAACTGTGGCTGTATCAGTGGTCCACCTATAAGTTGTTATGTGTTTATTTTTTATCCAACCCAAACTTTGGCTTTATCAGTGGTCGGCTTATAAGTGTTATGTGTTTATTGTTCATTCATCTCAAATTATGGCTTTATCAGTGGTCCACTTATAAGTAGTTATGTGTTTATTGTTTATCCAACTCAAATTGTGGCTTTATCAGTGGTCGACTTATAAGTAGTTATGTGGTTATTGTTTATTCATCTCAAATTGTGGCTTTATCAGTGGTCGACGTATAGGTAGTTATGTGTTTAGTGTTTATTCATCTCAAATTGTGGCTTTATCAGTGGTCGACTTATAAGTAGTTATGTGTTTATTTTTTATCCAACTCAAATTGTGGCTATATCAGTGGTCGACTCATAAGTAGTTATGTGTTTATTGTTTAATCATCTCAAACTGTGGCTTTATCAGTGGTCGACTTAGAAGTAGTTATGAGTTTATTGTTTATCAATCTCAAATTGTGGCTTTATCAGTGATCGACTTATAAGTAGTTTAGTGTTTATTGTTTATTCATCCCAAATTGAGGCTTTATCAGCGGTCGACTTATAAGTAGTTATGTGTTTATTGTTTATTCATCTCAAATTGTGGCTTTCTCAGTGGTCGACTTATAAGTAGTTAAGTTTTATTGTTTATTCATCTCAAATTTTGGCTTTATCAGTGGTCCACTTATAAGTAGTTATGTGTTTATTGTTTATCCAACTCAAATTGTGGCTTTATCAGTGGTCGACTTATAAGTAGTTATGTGTTTATTGTTTATTCATCTCAAATTGTGGCTTTATCAGTGGTCGACGTATAGGTAGTTATGTGTTTAGTGTTTATTCGTTTCAAACTGTGGCTTTATCAGTGGTCGACTTATAAGTAGTTATGGGTTTATTGTTTATTCATCTAAAACTGTGACTGTATCAGTGGTCGACTTATATGTAGTTATCCTTCTCAAATTGTGGCGTATTTATTCATTGTTACATTAGAATGTGTATTGTATTGGTTGTGTGTAAGGTTTATTCATTGTAACATTATAATGTTTATTGTAGTGATTGTGTGTAAGGTTTATTCATTGTAACATTATAATGTTTATTGTAATGTTTTGTGTGTAAGGTTTATTTATTTTAACATTATTATGTATATTATACTGTTTGTGTGACAGGTTTATTCATTGTAACATTATAATGTACATGGTATTGTTTGTGTGTAAGGTTTATTCATTGTACCATTATAATGTGTATTGTATTACAGGAGTGTCATTCTGATATGCATCTCTTGAGCACAAATTACGAAAAAAGATACTCACTGGGATGCACATCTAAAGCGGTAAGAGAATATTTTGTGCTTATTTGACACTTTTTTGTCGAACTTATGATCTGAAAAGTTTTTATAATAAATGTTTTTTTTTGAATTTATTATAGTTATGTCAACTCTTTTTCAAAGGAATGTACTCGTGTAAAATAACAAAATACAGAAAGCTGAATGTTTATATTACATTTGATGCAAATGATCCTTTTTCTAAAAACATAAATTTAAGTGCTGTTACCAGTCTGGAAGCTTGACACCCTTAGAACGTGTGACTCTTCATAGTAGACAGTCAACATATTATTTCCTGATGACTCTCCGTACAAGACATCCATGTTTATCATGGTATTGTACTTTAGGTACCTCATAATGAAGAGTTACCGATAGTTATAAGATGTCACACCACATTGACTTATAGTGATGTACATGTAGATTTTTGTTAACAGCAATCGAACAATATTGACATGAGATTACTATTGTTTATAATTTTGCAGTTGTGTAGAGCATTAGAAGCAATGCTGGTTTTGGAGGTGGTAATTTATTGTAGTAAATGTTGCCACGATAGCTACTGCAATACAAAGCTCTGTGGTTACTTAATAATGGTAAGCAAATTACAGTAATTATTATCAATATTTCTAAATAATATTTGTAGTGGGAATTTGTTTCAGTATGGCTTATACTATGTCAAAACTATAACTACTGTATGTCACTACCAGTACCATCTTTCTGATGTTCCTATTCAGACGCTACTTGTTTTTACTTATATGAGGTTCCGTTTCGCATTTATAGTTAGTTTTCTAAACCTTAGGAACACAACATTTTTGGAATTTTTTTGATCCTAAAATTGTCCTAAATTTGTACTATTTATAAATTGTTTTCAATGACTGTTTCTTTTATTGAAATCTCATGTTAAATAGCTTATTTTCTGTAAATTACTTCAAAGTGTAAACTAACATTTATCATTTTCTTTCAAAAGTACTTAACCTGATAAACGGATCTGCTTGTATTATGAACAAATCCTAGTCAAGGATTTTATTATATCATGGGTATGTCTTGATCAACGAATCTTCTTCTATTATGTACATGTACTGGTCAGCGGATCTGCCTCTATTATGAACATGTACTGGTCAGCGGATCTGCCTCTTTTATGAACATGTCCTGGTCAGCGCGGATCTGCATCTATTATAAACATTTCTTGATCAATGGATCTGCTTGTATTATGGATATGATTCATTTGACTTGTCGACGCAATGTGTAATGCATTTTTGTTATTCAATGTTTCCTAATTTTTTGTTATATCTAATCTCACCAGTTTCAATATATACCATCTTTGATAAGTATTTAGTATTTCTATAAATTTTCACTTCTGTTCTCGTACTATGAACTGCAAATTTATTTTGTTAAAAATATTGATATACTCCTAATAAAAGCAGAATTATAACATTTAAGTGTACCTGTGTAGATTATTTAAATGATCGAGATAAGGAAGTTCACTACTAAGTTTAAAAATAAAAAAAAATTTCGTAACATTATTATATGTTGATAGGGGAGTGTTGTGTTTCAGTTATGGCGTTTATACTCATGGCTAAAAACCTTTAACTATCTGTTTATAGTCACTAAGCCAGTCACTTCGTTGTCTTCGAGGTACTAAGCTATTAGCACGTCTTGTTGGTTTACACTGTATCATCGAAGTGGGGTTTCCGGTCTTGCGCATTGTGACATAGTTGTTTCTCCGTGATCGGAGCACCTTGGTATCGGACTTTACCACACTCCACTCCATTTTTTTGGGAAAGTTTCATAATATTTATTTGAATCCTGGTCCTAAATTTTGATCCTAAATTTGTAGCAATAATGTTGATATATAATCTAGTTTATGAAATGACTGTTTCAGAAGTTAATGCTATTGAAAATCCATCAGTGGTTAAAATACTATTTCGGTAAATACTTCAATTGTAACTCAACATTTATACACTTTATACATCAACTACACGGTAACTATATTCCGAGTCAAGGACTCAATATATAATTTAGTAGTCGTCGACTCCTGTTCCAGATAAAATCCTTGACTAATGAAAACCAGAAAGACTCCCGGTGAATTTCATTAGAACAAGAAAATTAAATATAAAAATATACGCAAAATCACTCTTAGAACGGAGTAAATTTTAACAGTTTCTTCATATAACGAAATAAACATATATAAACAAATACAGTCAGTTCCTCATATCTACTCCCTCTTTCCATATATTTTTTGTGTATTGGAAAAGGTAGTTTCGAAGACTTGCTCCACTGGAATGTTTAATAGTTTGGAGATTTCCTCTGCCACAAAGTTGACTATATATGGGTTTTGGATTTGATTCTCTTTATATTTAATATACGGAGCATCTGATTCCAAAACTAGACGATCAATTCCATTTTCTTTAATAATATCGGGGATATTTGGATAACGGTTGCCAAAAATAAAGGGGGTGATGCCAACAACTAAATTGATGAAATGTCCTGAAGCTGTTAAATAAATTTCTTGAGATGAAGTGAAGCAATGCCAGTGGATTTTCTCTTCTTTTGGACAGCAGTTTACAAGAGAGGTAAGTAAAGTAAGATGAAGGCCATCATTTCCACGGCAATGTATGACGACTGGTAGACTATTTTTTACGGCGAGTTGTAGTTGCTTCTCAAGATACTCAATCTGTTTAGATAGATTAACGTTTCTATCTGAATTGTCAAGTCCACACTCTCCAATGGCCACAGTCCTGGAGGACTTGACAAGGTACTCTAAATCTGTCAGATGTCTATGTAGATTTGACGGTGATGATGAATTAACAGTGCGTGGGTGGATACCGAAACTGAAATGGACAGATGGTGTTTTGCGCAATTCTGTTCTTTGTGACGAATTTGGCCAGGATGAAGGAAAACAGAAATTAGCCACCATAAACATCATGCACGTTTTGTAGTATTTCCGAGTTCCAAAGTCGGACAGCTCATGGAAACCAGAACAACCGGTACGAACCAAGAGCGTGTCCAAATGGAAATGGGAGTCAGCAATTGAAATTGGTCCGGAAAGTTTGATTGCCAAAGGTCCTAATGAAATTCCTGCTTCAGATTTATACTCTTCAAAGGTTTTAAGCCAATGTTGGTCGGGCTGTAATTTTGAGATGACAATAACCAAAACTTTCCAGTGGATTAAGGAATGAATGCTGTAGACGGACTTAGATTTTGATTTCTTCCCCTGTAGAGCAGGATAATCATTCAACCGGTTAAAAAGTCTGACTAGAGACAGTTCTTGTTCTGTGAAGTTTCTATTAGTTTTCACATCTGCCATTATCTCACTTACATGTTTCATTAATCCATCATGGTACTCAACGTTATTCAGCACAGCCAATTCCCTTAATAACCCGTTCATGAGTTGAACCCAACTTTCCCCGTACTCATCTTCATCCCACATAAAACGTTCATCAGCTGTATGATGTTCCTTGCCATGGTACTCCAATCTTCTTTCTTGCATGCTACAGCCCCAGCATGCCGTCTGCGGACTAAAGTACCACGGAAGGTGTTTATCCAATGCATGTCTTGCTGGGTGTCTGGCTTCAGTGGGCACAGTAGACATTGCAGAGCCTTCGGATCTGCCTCAACCATCTCATCCAGCACCTCCATCTCCTTCCCCATGATCACAACTGTCCTATTCCCTTCTAACTCGATCTCCTCCCTTACATCATACTCCAGCTCGCGTTCAATGGACGCCATTCTACTTATAAAGCTGTAAATAAACAATTACAACATAAAATAATATTTTTACACAGTTACAACACAACACAAAATATTTACACCCAAAATGTTTAATTAATCATCATACATCGTAACATAATCATCCTGATATCTCGGACGATTCCTTGTACGACCGACATACTCGCTTTTATCTGAATCCTCCACTCCATAGAGAAAGGTTTCATCTAAATCATTTTCACTAAATGAGTCGTTTAAATCTGATACAACCCTATAATGATGTTCACACTTCTTTTTACCAGCACTGCCGGTTACGCAAAAAGGGCACGAACTAATAGCTTCAGCAACAGGGCTAAGAATACTTCCTCGGGTAGCCATAACCTGGTTATTCATATCAACATCTTGGACAGGACTTCCATTAGTGATCTGACCATAATTTCCAGAACTACCGGAGCATATCATGGTCAGATCATTGTCTGGGTATAACACCGATAGATCGTGGCCAATATCTGGATCTTGTATCATAATATCTAAATCCTCATTCTCCTGAGGAACACCTAGTGAAAGCCTATGTTTAGCATATTTAAGCCATTTGGTAAAACTCTGTCCTCACAGGGTTTCAATTTATCATGGTGCACAACGAGAGCTTTCTTGCGCCTTTAGATTCTGTACAAAACAGGAGATATGACTTTGATGACTAGATAGGGCCCATGCCAAGGTGATCTTAGCTTTTTACTCTCCCCTACTTTAGTAGCGGAATCTATTCTATAAACGGCATCTCCAACGTCATAGGTTCTTTGAAAGAGCTTAGTATCGTAATCTCTTTTCTGTCTGAATTGTACAGACTGGATATTCTCCCTGACAATTGAATGTACCTCTCCCATTACTTGCTTTAGATCTCTAATAAATTCCGATGGTTGCTTATTATTAACACGAGCGTGTGAGGTGCCCATTAGCAAATCCACAGGATGCTGAACTTCTCGTCCAAACATTAGCATGTTAGGGAAATACCCTGTATTTCTGTTTTCAGTTGATCTAATGGCTCCTGCTAACAACTGTAAATTTTGATCCCAGTTTCTTTGCTTCCCTTTTAAAAAACAACGAATACATTGAATGATGGTTCTGTTGTATCTTTCCACCTGACCGTTGCAGCAAGGACGATATGCCGTGGTTCTTGTTTTTGGAATTTCAAGAAGACTACAGAGTCCACGAAATAGATTTCCATCTAGATTTTTACCCTGATCGGAATGTATCATGGACGGACAACCAAATCTTGATATAAAATTATCAGTTAATGTTGTAGCAACAGTTTGACCATTCTGATTAGGTAAAGCATAAGATTCGACCCATTTGGTGAACTGGTCTATTACAACAAGTATACATTTGTTTCCTTTTGTACTTTCTCTAAGTGGACCTAAAATGTCTATATGAATTCGTTCCATGGGAGAACCAGCATGGAATTGTCCAAGAGCTCCTTCTGCTTTTCTATTCGGCTTTTTATTGATGTTACATACCTCACAAGTTCCAACATGAATCAATGCATCTTGCCTCATACCATGCCACATGAATCTTGACTTAAGCTTGTTGTAAGTTTTCTGTTGCCCAAAATGTCCAGCTTTTGTATTGTGACAATTGACCAAGACCTCTTGTTTCATTGATTTAGGAACCATGACAAGTAATTTTGGCGGCAGTGTCTAACCACTCATAGACTAGAATTCCATCTTTAAATTGTAGCTGTGAATTACAGCTCCACCAATGTTTTGAAGCTGGACTGATTAATCTGACATAAATCTGAATCCTTCTCCTGTTCTGCAATAATGTCCCTAGGTGATCTGCCTTCCATCCAGTTGCAGTGGTCTGTTTGGGCATTGTTGACATCAGTCTCTGCTACTTTCCTCTACTTTCCTCACAGCAAGTGGAATGTCATCATCAATATCAGTTTCAAATTGTCCCCAAATTCTCTGTGCTCTACAACAATAATCGCAGCCCCCACAAGGCAACCCTTCCAACTTTGCACCAGCAAAATAATAGTCACAAGCCTCAAGATTATCAGGAATCCTCGAGAGACCATCCGCATTAGCATGTTTTTTTACCAGGCCGATGTTGTATTATCATATCATACTGCGAGAGTTCCTCTAGCCATCTAGCTAACTGTCCTTCTATCGCCTTAAACCTTAAGAGTCATGTTAGACTATTGTGGTCAGTTCTAACTATAAATTGACGACCTAGTAAATAGTTTCTAAACTGACGTGTAAATGTTATTATGGCCAGTAACTCTTTTCGTGTGGTGCAATAGCGCCTCTGAGCAGGGGTAAGAATCTTGCTTGCATAACAAACGACACGTTCCTTTCCATTGTGTATCTGTATGAGTTCAGCACCAACCGATGTATCAGAAGCATCAGTATCTAATATAAACCGTGTATCTGGATCTGGATATGCCAATATTGCATAGGTTACAAGAGCCTGCTGTATTTTTTTAAACGCTTCCTGGTGTATCTCTCCCCAGTGAAATGTTATTTTCTTTTTAGTGAGCTCATGTAATGGACCAGACAGTTTGCTGTAGTTTTTAATATGATCTCTATGGTAGTTAGCGAAACCCAAAAAAAGATTCGACATCTCTCTTCTTTTTCGGTATTGGCCAATTCAGAATGGTATTTCTACTCTCTGGATTAACAGATATACCGTCTCTGTTAACAAATTTTCCTAAAAACAGTACTTCCGTCTGAAAGAATGAACATTTGCTTGGTTTAAGCTTCAAGTTATTGTCTTTAAAACGTTGCAAAACTTTATACAGGTTTTCCAGATGGTTACTAAAATTTTTACCTCACACAATAACGTCATCAAGATATGCGAGACATTCTTTCCAAGCTAAACCAGTCAAAATCAGCTGTATCATGCCGGACAATACAGAGACCAAAACTTAATCTGATATACTCAAAAAGACCATACTTGGTGAGGAAGGCTGTTTTATGTCTATCAGACTCATGAATTTCGGCTTGATAATAACCTGACACCATGTCCAGGCAGGACATAAACTGTGTCCCTTTAAGGGTGTCCAAACAAGAGTCGATACGAGGAACAGAAAATGTCTCTTTTCTGGTCAAATAATTTAATTTCCAGTAATCAATGCAGTACGAATAAGGACTGGGGCAGCTGAATAATTTTTTTATTCAATAAATCTTGCAAGTGAGCCTCCTCTTCTTTTTCGAATCCTAGAGGAGTACGCCTCAAACGTTCTTTCACAGGAGCTGCATCCCCAGTATCAATGCGATGTTTTATTTTGGTAAAGTGTCCGATATCAAGTTCATTTTTTTGAAAAAATATCTTGGAATTGCACTAACAGTTTAGCCAATTCTCTGGATTGATCGAACGATAGATTTTTCTTTGATTTCATAAACATGTCCTGCAAATGTTCTGGAATACAGCTTAATATATCTCTATCTGAATCCAGTTGTTCAAGTTTTCTAACTGTGAGTGTTGGACAATCTTCAGCTTCTTCAATGACTTCCGCTACCTCCATCGCCGTTCCAATATTACAGTTATTCTTTAAAGTAATATATTTGTCAGTGACATTTCTCAAAGACACTAGTACTTGATGTTCAGCTGTACTCAATATATTTTGCATAAGTAACCCCTTTTGTTGTTGTAGGTTGGACAATAATATCATTTTCACAATCTCCACTCAATTTAGCCTGTAAATGAACTTGTGATTGTGGTGGAACTATTACATCTTTCCCTAGCTTCACCCTACACATCTTTATCTTGTCGTTTTTTGCATTGAGAACTGCCGCTGCGAGTTTTCGCCATCAACTGTTAAAGTCAAATCAACTAAATGTATAACAGCTTTTATGTGTTGTTAAACATCTAGTCCTAAAATGACCGGATCTGTTATATCAGCAACTATGACCCTCCATCTTGTTTCAGTTTTGCCAACCGTGATGGCTACTCTATCTGCATATCTTGCAGTGATGCTGTTGTCTTGTCCTGCTCCTTTCAATATAACTGGCTCTTTAACTTCAATTGCAGAATCCAAGGATTTAGCAAAATCAAAATTGATAACCGTTACCTGTGCTGCAGTGTCAACAATTGCATCAGCCTGCTTACCATTTATAATTATTTGCAGTACTAAATTAATGGGTTTATATTTGGTATCATCTCCATACATTGAAACTTCTTTCACTTTAAATTGACTAGTGACTGTTGGGACCTCCTCATTCTTGAAATGGCTCGTCTCACAAGTACCAGAGCAACCGGTAATTTTTGTGGAACGAGTCACATCCAAGTTTGAGTTGAATGGTCCTGGCTTATTGATGTTTGAAACAAGATTGTGAGTACCAGCATTGCTGGTTACACTCACAATTTGTTTAATTTCAGTTGTTGGTGGACGACCTGTATGTGGCTTATGGACTAAAGACCGGTCCATGTCTTCAGTCCTTGAGAGTTTAAATGTTGGTCTCTTTCAATTGGCTTTGGTGATGGTGATCTTGGAACTCTGAACTCTGGAACTCAACAGCTGTGGTATTAGGGCAATTCCTTGCATAATGCCCTTTTTCATGACAACGAAAACACTCGTCATTATACACTATCTGGACTCCTTCCTGGTGATATGAACCTTCGATTCGGACTACAAATCGATTGTCTGGAAACAGCCATCAGAAATTTTGAAACATCATCTTTAATGTTACCAATGTCCTGTTCAGTTCTTTTAAGACGTGACTCAACTGAGGACTGCCAATCAGAAGATGGAGTCTGTCTCCTGTCATATGATGTTGAAGATCTCCTGTCATACCTATTTAATGCTCGAACAGCAAGTTCTGAAGATTCTGTTTCGGAATCATTATCAGAGTCAAAGTGAACTCTTTTGACAACCTATTGTCTCTTTCCGAGCACAATTCTTTGATTGTGTATGGAACTCTTTACACACTGAAGAGCATTATCTAGTGTAGTTGGATTCTTCTACATAGCAAAAAAAGTAGCCTTCTTGTCGCTACAGCCCTTTAAAATTATCGTTTCAACCATATGTTCAGGTGTATTTGGTCCATATCCATCAGTAGCCATTTCCCGGACCCTTTCTGCAAACTCCTCTACTGTTTCGTCAATATTTTGTCTTACTTCCTGTAATTGCCTTCTAATGGTATATGGTAGGTCTTTATTTCCAAAACGTTGATTCAGCTTTGCTGAAAGTAGTACAAAATCATTTTGGACTGATAGCGGAAGAGTACTATAGAACTTCAGTGCTTTATCACGCAAACATTCTATAAGTCTGTCTAGTCTTTGCTTACTATCCCACTTGTACCGATTGGAAAAATGAATAAATTGCATGTAGTAAGGTTTCCATTCTGTCTTTCCATCATAGCACGGAAGCCTTTGTGGTGATGGCCCACTATTATTAGGCTGTTTGTTCTGCTCAGGTATTATGACAGAGCTTGACGTGTCAGTTTTTACCTTTGAAGTTTCTGAATCTTGTACATTGCTTTTAGGATTTTTTTCACGCTGTTCTATTCTGTTACTCTTTTGGACATTTGTAAATGTTTTATTTCTTCCTCAAGACGGCCCCATTTCTTTCTTGCTACTTTTTCGCGCTCTGTGGTAAGCACCTGTGCTGCCCGCTCTTCATTTAATTTAATTACCAACTGGTTGGTCTTCTCCATAAATACAGTTTTCTCACTTTCAAACTTATTCTCTAAATATTCCATCAGATCTTTCATTTCCCGTCTTTCTATTTGTAACAAATCCATATGTTCTTTTCGTTCTTCCAGTTTTTCCAGTTTGTCTTGCTCAACCTTGATCAGTAACTTTTCCTTTTTCTGTTGACTGAACTCCTGCAGGGCTAATGACTCCATTGCGTACTTCTGTTTTGTTTCGTCTATCAATTTAGCATACTCATTCTTTTCTTCTATTTCCCCTTCCACTGCATCTTGCAATTCTTTTATTTTATGTTTGAATTCATGTTGTATGGTTGTCTTTTCTTGAGTTGCAATTAACAACCGTGTGTCAAAATTGTTTTGATTTTTTTTTCATTTCCTGTTCAGCATCTTGTTTTTGATTGACAAGTCTTGTTTTCAACTTCTCAACTAGTTTTTTCTGGTCCGCAATTTCACCAACTTCTTCTGTTTGTTCAAAAACAATTCGACCTGCTGCTACGAGAGGGTCTCACATGGTATTCGGAAGACCTTGAATTAATTTCAAATCTTCAAGTGTTAATTTTCCCTTAGCTGTCCTTGCATCGATAATAAGTTTAGCTCTTGCCTCCCCAATATCTTTAATTGTAATAAGTTCTTCTTTACTTGCCGTGTTTATATTCACTACTTTTAGCGACATGATTGCTTTATCTGTATTATGTCGATATACGGCTTAGTTTACACGCGATATATGGATGCAAATTATTTACGGTGTGTATCGATAATCTAGAACGACAAATGTAATATTGACCAGATCTCCCGGTTTAAAATATTACACGTGTGCAGCAATAATAAAGGACAAATGTAAATATTGACCAGATCTCCCGGTATAAAATATTACACCTGTGCAGCAATAATATAGGGCAAATGTAAATATTGACCAGATCTCCCGGTATGAAATATTACACCTGTGCAGCAATAATATAGGACAAATGTAAATATTGACCAGACCTCCCGGTATGAAATATTACACCTGTGCAGCAATAATATTCAAAAATGGCTCTGTAGGCGTTTTTTTTATTTTTTTTTATTATTAATGTTCCTTTTTAATGCACTTGTAATTTCCAATCCAGATCACCCGGAAAATGAAAAAGTACCAATGCAGTTAACAAAAATGCATTTTTGTATACACAAGTATCATTCAATCCAGACCAACCGGAAAATTGATAAATACTAATGTACTGTCATTTAAACTTAGTGTATGCTATAAATAAAAAAATATTAACTTGAAAAAATTTAAGTGTGACTGAGCAAAATTGAAATGAACACTTTATTTCAATATTATTATTTTTTTACAAGTTACAACTTCTGCTCCCTGTACTTACAAATCACATAAATTATGAACAGTAATTATATGTTAATTCAGGGGAATAAATGTAAGTGTGTATGCAATAGTTTATTACAGACACACGTGCTAAATCACGAAAATATATTTTCAGAATCCCGCCAAATATGAAATTGACCGCGTCAAAATAGACACACAAAAACTCAATTTATAGCCACGACAGCGTTCACATCTGACACCAATGTTGTGTTTCAGTTATGGGCGTTTATACTCATGGCTACAAACCTTTAACTATCTGTTTATAGTCACTAAGCCAGTCACTTCGTTGTCTTTGAGGTACCAAGATATTAGCACGTCTTGTTGGTTTACACAGTATCATCGAAGTGGGGTTTCCGGTCTTGCGCATTGTGATATAGTTGTTCCTCCGTGATCGGAACACCTTGATATCGGACTTCACCACAGAAGTAAGAAAGTAACCAAAAGAGCGAAAAAAAATATATAAGTCCGTGTGCTTGTTTAAGAGATATGAGCCATTGAAGTTTTGGCGGTAAAATGTTCTCTCTTAATTTTTCATAGCTTTATCATTGACAAGTTTAAGTTCTCAAATACTATAAAAAAAATAACAAGGATTTTATAAGACTTTTACAGATGGCTTATAATTATATATGTAAAACCTTTATAAAAAGAAAAATGGGGCTCAATGAGCAATAATTTTAAGGCATTCAAATAGATAAAACCAGAGGATTCCGAAAATCACAAAAATCCCAAAACATGACAAGCTAACATAGTTAAGTCTTTTCAATTGGTGTTTTATAGTGTGTCTTACACTGAGCATTGGCTCACACCGAACAACAAGCTATAAAGGGCCCCAAAATTACTAGTTTAAAACCATTCAAACGGGAAAACCAACGGTCTAATCTATCATGTCTATATAAAAAACGGGAAACGAGAAACACGTATAAATTACACAAACAAACGACAACTACTGTACATCAGATTCCTGACTTAGGACAGGTGCAAACATTTGCAGCGGGATTAAACATTTGAATGGTACCAAACCTTCTCCCTTTTCCTGAAACAATAGCATGACATCACAACATAGAAAAACACACGATAAAATATCAATTGGCAGCTCAAAAAGCAAACAAACAAGCTCAAACAAAGCCATGGCAAGACACCACTGCGAAATATTTAACCCTTCGAAAATAATCACTTTTGAAAAAAAAACCCCAAAAAACGGTTTTAATAATACAGGTACATCTTGAAGTTTATACAAATGTAGTAAGAAGAAGTGAAAATGAGAAGATATTCAAAATAATCAAAGCTGGTATATAGACAAGATCCATATTAATATAAAATATTATGCATGTATTCAAACTTGTCCAAGATGATGAAACACCTTTATGCAATCTAAATATTGTATTTATGAATGTGCCATTATCAAGTCTATCATATCCCTGCTCATAAAATAATTTAGCATCAATTTAACCATCTTATCTAGTCCCATCATGTGTTGCTATCCAGATAGTGCTCGACACTTATGTTATTCCTTTTATATGACGACGGTCACTTAATTGATCCTAATGTTCTTAACTGTGAAACTTCAGCTTTGGACTATTAATGGCACTTTATGCACGTACGATTGACGAGATTTGAATATTTATAGGTTACTAATTGACTATGTAGTCAATGTAAATGTTATTGTTTTTATACCCACCATTTTACAGCTAAACCTATAATGACAGCAAAACCACAGGACCGAAACGTATTACCAGGAGACAAAATTCAACTGCAATGTTTAGTAGCTCATATCGACGGAGTACCGTTCAACATCACATGGACTTATCAAAATGTGAGTAAATACGCTTACAAAAATAATCTCAACAAGCGATAAAACTTCCCGTTATGTACATACACAAAGATTAATAATAGTATATTATATTTGATAAATTGTTCAACTAAGTATTTCACGAAAAACAAGGCTGAAGTTTTCAGTTAGGCAATCGAAACTAATCAGACAAAGAGTGACAGATACAATATGTTCTGTGTTGTTGCTGTGCATGTACTGATTTTATGTCATGGATGGATTTTCAGTATCCTTTGATTTTCTATAATATAAACAAATACCATTACGATGGAAACAACATCTTACCAAACACTACAGAAAAAACTATGAATTGGACAACAACAACACTTTAGCAGAGACATTTTTGACGTCATACACTAATCTTTTGTGGCGTCAGATTTTTTTCTTTTATCTACACTATCCTAATAAAAAAACCAGTTTTGTTTAATAATAGAAAATGGTCCGCGAAATATATGACAAAGAAAAATTAAAGATAAAAAATACCGAACATCGAGGAAAATTTTAAACCGAAAGTTGGTGTCTTAAGATTTGAAATCAAACATACATCAACAACCGGGTACAGCAATGGTAGTTTGTAAAATTATCATTTCTATAAGCCAACATTCCATCATCTGTATACCGAGTTAATATCCGGTTTGAAACGATATTTCAGGGATTGTTCTTTCTATCATGATTTCCGGAATAGAGGAGTTTTGCTCACAAAGAGGCTTTTAATCCAAGAGTTCCAAGTGGTGAAGTTGAAAACGTCTCGCTATCCTCTTTTTTTAATTCAGTTAAAGAACAAACTCGCAGATCCTTGAGTGTAATGATTGTTGTATGCTTATATTTGAAAAACACTCATGAATGATGCTTTGGTAAACCAGGTTTTGTAACAGGTCTTTTATTGCAAGAGTTTTCGATGTTGAGAGACCTTTGCAATCCAAAACTACCGAATTCATTATTTAATTCATATTTACCAAGTTCAGCTTAACGAACCTGCTTGTTGATTAAAAGCAACACGTACCGTAGATACATAGTCATCCGTATAATTTGAATTTGCAGTATACACATTTATCTTAATTTTAGTCAAATAATGTTGTGTCAACACCACCTGTTCAGCTGACGAGTGAAAGCCAAATTCTTGATATGACTATAACATCTCAACATTATGGCTACTGGACATGTTCTGCTAGAAATCAAAATGGTGTAGTTAACGCAACTGCTCTAATAAAACCGCCTGTACCAAGTGGATAATGCAGAAATCTTACATCGTAGGTTGAACTATATTTTTTTATAACTATATAGCCTTTACGGGAGATTTAGTCAGATCTCTTCCATCTGACGCCTTTACGGGAGGTTTAGTCAGATCTCTTCCATCTGAATTATTTGTGATTTGACTTATAAATGTTGTGTTTTGTCTTTCCATTCCATTCCATTCCATTCTCAATATTATTTTGATCTTCCAAAATTTGTCTTAGAAACAATATGTTTTTCCACAGAAAACGCCACTTTTTGAAAAATACCGTAATCAATCCGTGTCTTATAAACTTTCGCGCATACTAAGTTAAGATTCCTTCTTTGTTAAGTACCAATTATTAGACTAGAATCGTAAGGATACAAAGTATTTTCTGAGAACTAAATGTTGAAATCAGCTCTTCTTTCCGCATGAATTTGGTTTAATCTTATGTCTCATGTATAATATCAAAATGATTCAATTTAAATAACATATTCCACTGCCTGTTTTTTTTTCAGACGGAAACAAAACCGAATATCAGGTGTTAATATGAATTCACATTAAAGTAATAAAGTCAAAAACAAATATATTAAAATATAACACCACGCAAAACGTACGTCATCAAGGTTTTTCATGACTGACTGAAGTATTCTTTAAACGAATTAATATATAAAAAAGGATTCTTTCCAGAACAACAGTATAACAAGTTACTAGCATGTTGATCGATTCGAATGTTATCAGTCGACAATCAGAGTATACAATGTCGGTTATGCATACCAAACAAACGTAGCACGTGATCATGTCGACAATCAGAGTATACAATGTCGGTTATGCATACCAAACAAACGTAGCACGTGATCATGTCGACAATCAGAGTATACAATGTCGGTTATGTATACCAAACAAACGTAGCACGTGCCCATATCGACAATCAGAGTATACAATGTCGGTTATGCATACCAAACAAACGTAGCACGTGCTCAGGTCGACAATCAGAGTATACAATGTCGGTTTGGCATACCAAACAAACGTAGCACGTGATCATGTCGACAATCAGAGTATACAATGTCGGTTATGTATACCAAACAAACGTAGCACGTGCCCATATCGACAATCAGAGTATACAATGTCGGTTATGCATACCAAACAAACGTAGCACGTGCCCATGTCGACAATCAGAGTATACAATGTCGGTTATGCATACCAAACAAACGTAGCACGTGCTCAGGTCGACAATCAGAGTATACAATGTCGGTTATGCATACCAAACAAACGTAGCACGTGGTCAGGTCGACAATCAGAGTATACAATGTCGGTTATGCATACCAAACAAACGTAGCACGTGCTCAGGTCGACAATCAGAGTATACAATGTCGGTTTGGCATACCAAACAAACGTAGAACGTGCTCATGTCGACAATCAGAGTATACAATGTCGGTTACGCATACCACACAAACGTAGCACGTGCTCATGTCGACAATCAGAGTATACAATGTCGGTTATGCATACCAAACAAAAGTAGCACGTGCTCATGTCGACAATCAGAGTATACAATGTCGGTTATGCATACCAAACAAACGTAGCACTTGCTCATGTCGACATTCAGAGCATACAATGTTGGTTATGCATACCAAAAAACATAGCAAGTGCTCATGTCGACCATCAAGTTTCTTCAGTTATGCTCAAGGCCAACATATTTACATAATTCAAAAGCTGATACAAACATGATAAACCTCACTATCTGTACCTTGAAGCCAAATATTGTCACGTTTTGAAATATTATACAGTTAAAAATAGAAATAGGGAATGTGTCAATGAGACACCAACCCGATCATAAAACCAAACGATCTGGCATCGACCAAGTTGTAGTACTACTAGCTTCTATGCTGGTGATACCTTTGGATGCTATCAGTTTGCTAGCAGAGTATCAAGTAACTACATTAGGGCAGTTGTTATCAAATGAATCGTTTGTTTTTGTAACACTTCAGTGTTGCTGCTGTTCCGTTGTTTTCTTTTATAGTTGTTGTGTTTCCATCGGTTCTAGTCTGTAACCCGGATTGGATTCTCTCAATCGATTTTTGACTTTTGAACAGCGGCATACTACTGTTCCTTTTATTTACATCTACTTTCGAACATTTTATAGAAACTTGTTCTACCTCCATGACAAGTGTATAGTTGTCCTAACTTGCAAACCCCCTAAACACATAAGGTAGTAGCAGTTAAACTTACGTGCTGAGAAAAGTATGTGCATTGTCATTTAGAGATATTTGGTCCGTGGATTAAACACGACAATTCATTTATCTATGGTATGACACCTTTATTTAACAACATAATCAAAGATGACAGGTTCAGTCTCTGGATAACATTTCAGGATTTGTTGTTTTTAATCCTTTTCAACTGCGCACGTTATTTATTCTGTAACTGATGTTATTCATGCTTTCATACGTCACTGAAAGTGCATTTATTTACATATGAACTATCTTCTAAACATACCAGTTTGCTTATGACATACTGTAAACCAACTTATTTTCGCGAGCGATTTATTTTCGCGACTTTCATGAGTAGAAAATTAACGCGAATATAAATCGTCGCGAATATGTAAAACTCAGATCTTTCCTTATTAAACTATATCCAGAAATTAGAAAATCGCGAAATTAAATAGCCGCGAAATAGTTTACAAAGGGTAAAACGCGAAATAAAGTATCCGCAAACATAAGTTGGTTTACAGTATAACATAAGAAAATGAGTTAAAAGTGCTAATCACAGATCAAAGTACGGCCTTCAAAAATTAACAAAACCAATATCGTGTTGTGATCTACAAAAGATTCCGATATAAAACAATGTAAAATAATTAACAGAGGGACAAATTGTAAAATAATTAACAGAGGGACACAAACGACCTAATTCATACTCAACAATAAAAGAAAACAACTATGATTGACAACTTACGACGGCTACATATTGATAACAGGTTAATGACCAACAATGAAACAAGAATTTCGCAAAATATAAGACATTGTTGCTCTTTTCAAACATTTACAAACTCAAGTTCTTTAATGTATTTTACCTAGCAACGATGTTATTGGATTGAATTGATTTCTGCTAAAAGAGTGACGAAAAATAACAGATGAATATTTCAACTCGAATGTCGGAAATAAACTGACAACGCCATGGCAAAAACAGAAAAATACTAGCAGACATAAACAGTACAAAAACACAACATAAAAATCTAACACAAACCCGAACACAAACGGGGGGTGATCTCATCTGCTTCAAAAAGTTAAGCAGAGCATGCGCCACATGTGGCACCGGTTGTGTTGCTCATGTTGGTACAAACCCGGTGATAAGTCTTAGTCAGTAGGTCACACTCGAGAACTAGAGGCTCTAAAGAGCCTGTGTCGCTCACCTTGGTCTATGTGAATATTAAACAAGGGACGCAGATGGATTCATGACAAAATTGTGTTTTGGTGATGGTGATGTGTTTGTACATCTTACTTTACTGAACATTCTTGCTGCTTACAATTATCTCTATCTATAATGAACTTGGCCTAGTAGTTTCAGTGGAAAATGTTGGTAAAAATTTACAAATTTTATGAACATTGTCAAAAATTGACTATAAAGGGCAATAACTCCTTAGGGGGTAAATTGACCATTTTGGTTATGTTGCCTTATTTTAAGGTCTTACTTTGCTTTACATTATTGTTGTTTACAGTTTATATCTATCTATAATAATATTCAAATTAGTAACAAAAAAAGGCAAAATTTCCTTAAAATTACCAATTCAAGGGGTGCAACCCTGATAACTGTAAACAGCAATAATGTAAAGCAAAGTAAGACCTTAAAATAAGTCAACATAACCAAAAATGGTCAATTTACCCCCTTTTCATTATTATTTCAATACAATTTTATATTGTGTATAATATAACTTTATAATACTCTAGTCTTTGTACTTGTAACTATGTTATTATTATTTTGAGGACTCTCAGGAAGATTAGTTTTAACTAATGGGATCATTCTCTTGAAATAAAGATTATTTATTTATTTATTTACAAGATTGATCGTTTATATAAATATACAGTGTTAATTTCCATTGTTTAACCCAAGCGTACATTTTAGATAAATAAATTGAATGATTCAGATTCAGATTCAATATTTTATTAAAGTCTCACCACATACAATTACATATATTTACACAATAAAATATTCATACAGGTACGTAAAACATACATGTATAACAACAAACTTTAAATTCACATTGTATGTGCCAATCTTAAAAGATTTATGAGAGACTGTATAACCAATATTATTTAAAAAACAATAAAATTTTGTACATTTTATATATATTATATATTTGCTTATGAATACCATTAAAATACAGCATAATCAATTATATAAAAAAAACATTCCTTCTGATAAAAATACTATAGCAGGTTCTGGCGACACTGTCAAAAACTTTATCATTATTGAATAAAAAAATTAATTTTTCATTATCTGATAAAATGTTAAAATCCACATTAAAATTTGAAACTTCATAAAACAATATATGTCTAAGATCTTCATATAGTGGACATTTCAATAAAACATGTAGTTCATCTTCAATACTATCATTACAATAAAAACATGTTTTTTCGTGTATTTCTTTTCTTTCATATCTACCCGTTTATATTCTAAGGGGAGCAACTCCGCATCTAAACTTAGCAAAAGAACTTCTAAATTTAAGTGGCATTTTATACTTTAAGAAAGGTTCAGTACAATAATCATGTTTAAATAACTTATAAGTTCTTAATTTATTACCTTGAGCATACGCAGATACTCTATTACTCCATTCTATTTTATATTTATCAAACATTATTGTTTCTAATTGTACAATAATACTCTTATTTAATACATTAGTTTCATAGTTACAATAATTATCAAAATTATGATTTTTAAACATTTCTATGACTCTATGGCTCCAATTCTTAATTCTACCTCTAACCTTTTTAATTGACCATTTGAAAACCTTAAAATTTATTCTATCATGTGTCATAATTGAACATCTTTTCCAGTGTCTAAATACACTTGACCATTGTTTTACAGATGGTGGTTTCCAACCCATATCTCCATGTATGGCATCATTTGGGGTATATTTACCGACACCCATAAAAAATCTTATGGCTCTATTTTGGACAGTATTGATACACGAGTAATCGCGTGTACCCCAAATACACGACCCGTAATCAATAACTGACCAGACCATAGTGTTGTATAATTTAGAAAATATATCGTGTTGGAAACCACCATATGTTTTACTTTTTACAATCAATAAACCCAAAGCTCTACTTGCTGATTTGGCTACAGCCTTAGCCATTAATTGATAATCTAAAAATTCTGTTAATAACAATTCCAGATATTGATAGTTACTAACACATTCCATTGTATTGGTACCAATTGTAAAATTACATTCAGTTCTAGGTACAGATGGATTTCTACAATGCATAATTTTGGACTTATTAATATTGACATTAAGTCCATTAGTAATACACCAATTGTTAAGAATATCTAACATTTTCTGTAAATCTTTTTCATTTTCCGCCATTAAAACCATATCATCAGCATACAATAAAATTGCTATTTTTTTCATCATCAATATTTATACCAATATCTAGAGCATTTATATCATCAATAAGCGTGTTTATATAAATATTAAACATAACAGACGATAATATACAACCTTGTTTTAAACCAGTATCTACATTAAACCATTCAGTCATATTACCGTTAAGGCGTACACTACATGTTACATTTGAATAAAGCCCTTTAAGGGCATACATAAATTTTGAACTAATTCCTAAATTTTCTAATTTGTTAAACAACAATACTCTATTTATTGAGTCATATGCTTTTTTAAAATCTATAAAGGCCACATAGGTAGATAATTTACATTTTTTTCTTGTCTCAATAATTGAAGTTATTGTACTAACATGATCAATTGTACTTTTCCCTTTTACAAAACCATTCTGCTCATCTTTGATTACCTCCCTTTCATCTAACCAATAAATTAATCTATCATTTAAAATATTACAGTACATTTTATATGCAAAAGGAGCCAAAGTTATACCTCGATAAGATAATGGGTCTCTTGGGTCTGAGGTTGAGCATTTTGGTATAGGTGTTATAATTCCTTTATTCCACATAAAAGGGACAGTGCCCTTTTTAAAACATAAATTAAAAAGCTTGTGTAATACACATATAACAATATTATTTTTACATAATTCTGCCTGAATAAGGTCAATACCAGGGCTTTTACAAGTTTTTGCCTTCATTACGACTTTTAACACCTCACTGATTGAAATTTCTTCATCAAGTTGATTACATACAATACTTTCTCTTATTTCAAAATTTTCAATCTTATTACAATTATTATCTACATTCAAAAGCACATTTTGGTTAAGTAAATCATGAAAACAGTTCTTCCATTTATCTAACACTATATCTAAATTGTCTGTTATTGAACCATCATCTTGTACTACTTCATTAGGTATGTTCGATTGCCTCTCATTGCCAATGCCAATTTTGCCAATTTTTTGCCAAAATTGCTTAGAGTCAGTATCACTCAATTTAACAAGTTCTTCCTGGCCTCTGTGCCAGTATTGCCTTTTTAATTGTTGGACGGATTTATCAAAGTTTTTGCGTTTTTCGATGAAAATTTTTGCGCATCTGCTTTTTTGTCGTATTACATGTATGCGGACAATTTAAAAAGTTTTTTTCAGCTTCACATACATTGTTCCATTTTTCAGTCAGTTTGTTATTCCACCAGGGTTTTTTAAATCGTCGTCTTTTATTGTTGGCACCATTCAAGACTTCTACCCTTGATTCAAGTTTATTGTTCATTTCATTATGCATAATATCAACAAAATTGCTATATAAATCATCAATATCTTTTTGTAAACCATTTGAACATTCTGTATTGTGTATACATTCATTTATACTATTTATTGAAACTTCATCAGACATCCAATTATTTGGAATATTTTTCACATTATATGATACCGACTTTTTCTGATTTTGAATTTTACTACTGACACTACATTTATTTGCTTTAATTTCACTATTTGAGGAAAAATTAGCTTCAATGAAAACTACGGTTCCTAATTTGTACATTGGGATTAAAAATTCGATATGTATCATTAGTTTCTTTAGTTTACAACTCTGTCTTGTATTTTTCTGGTCATACTATTTCAAATATTCAATTTCATGACTGTATCATGTGTTTCCATAAGTTTACCATAGTACTATCATATGGTTGGGTTAAAAATTAATGGTAAACCCTTAGGCTAGTTTTTACTGTTTTATAGTCTAATCTTACCGTTTTAATTTCTTGACATAACTGCACGACTCGATTCTCAATTATATGTGTTAAGATGATCGTTGCAAAGAATCCTGCTCAAACTTTAGTAAAAGACGGGGTTAACTTTGCATTGTATAATAAATTGTTGCGAGAGTTTATATTCTTTGTTGAAGGCAATTGTAGTGACCTGCAATACAAGTACCATTCAATTGAGTTTAGTTATATGTCTTGTGTTTCTGTCTCTGCGCTAGGTTTTCTATATTTTGCATGTGTAGTGAATCATGACATAAGACATTGTTACGTGTACCATGATGAGCTTTCGTGCAAGACTGCTCTGTGTATGTTTTACATGGAACATTTGATCAGACTTTGACTTTTTGACTCCTGACCTACATGTATGCATATACATGTGTGTCATCATGTTGGAGTGTGTTCCTCGGTATATTACCTTGACCTCAAAATATAATTTTCAATTGACCTTGCTTCTGAATATGTGGCATGTAGATGTATTGTCATAAGATGATGAGTCTATTGGCACGAGAAACTTCATGTAAGCTTGACCTTTGCCCTCAATGTAAAACTTGTATATTTTGTTTGAATTAAATGGAGAATTAACTGTATGATTGGCACTCGTACCACATCTTCTAAGATATATTAGATACATAAGATATATTGTTAGTTTTGTGTACCACCATGACCTTTTATCAAAATCCGCTTTGTTTTTTTTTACAAGGATCTCTAGACCAGACTATGACTCTTGACATTTGCATATTGGATGTGTCTCTTGGTATGATTACCTTGACGTCAAGTCAGGAGTCTCTGGTTTTTGTTAGTCTTGTATGTTTTTAATGGTAAGTTTATTTTATAATTTGGAGTTTGAACTGGTATACATTTTGTTAAGGGCCATCCGAAGCCCGCCTCTGGTCGAGGGATTTTCTCGCTTTGTTGAAGATATAAAAAAGAAGATGTGGTATGGTTGCCAATGAAACAACTATCCATAAAAGACCAAAATGACACAGACATTAACAACTATAGGTCACCGTACGGCCTTCAACAATGAGCAAAGTCCACACCGCAAAGTCAGCTATGAGGACTCATAAGTGGCCTTTGACTGCTTTCTGCTCTTTTGACATTGTTACTGTCTCTTTTACACATTCCACATTTCCATTCTCAATTTTTAAGAATGTTTGGTTCAGATGAAACTAAATCCTTTAATTTCCGTGAATATCAAGTAAGAAAATTTACTGCTTCAGTAGCATCGTGTGCTGCCAGTTGTGATAGATAATGCAAAATGTTTCAATCATTTTACCTTAGATTTCATTTCATGGACATGTAAGTGTGGAATGTCTGCTTTTACATCATAAAAATTCACACAGAAGGTATACGCATATCAATAAACTGAACTCAATGCTAAGAACCATTAAAGTACACTAAGACAGAGAGCTCAATCTAGTGAAACACTTTGTTAAGTTGGTCACATTTAACTTGAAATATCACTGTCTGTTACCAAACTGCACCGAGATCCTGAAAAAGAATGTGCAAGTTAAGTCTATTTAAAAAAGAATTCAATGGAAGTAAATAAGCTGATTACTGAAATAAATGTAGAATATATCTATTAATCACAGATGCCCCTGCTTGTGAAAAAAAATAGTAAACGTCCACATATAGATGCAGGATTCGCGTAGTTTTGACCGTACTAAAAATGTGACCATAAGCATTGCGAATAAGTTTCAAAACATTTGGCTGAGGCAAATTAAAGTTAAAGAACGGAAACACTAGATTAGCAGTTTTCCTATCTCAAGGCTCCAGGTTGACATTTGTATCATTGGTACTCGTACCACAACTTTTTACATCTAAAAAAATCATGAACAGTGACGCCATCGGGACCCAATATTGAGCTTCATAGATCTGTGTTATGGGGTAATGTGAATCGCGTATAAGGTTCCTTACATTTGATTGAGTCAGACTTATTTAAGAGAAAGGAAACGAAAGAGTCAGCACTTCTTATATTTTTTAAAGGGACATGATAACTCTTGAACGGTAAAAGTGACACTTAAAAATTTCAAATTTGATTTTGTGTTGAGGTGGGGATCCCGCTTACATGTTCAACCCCTCCTTATTCGGTATGTATGTGCTTGTGGTAAGTCAAGAGCCTGTAATCCAATGAATGTCGTTTTTTGTGTGTTACATACTTGTTTTTCGGTCATTTTTTGTACATAAATTTGTTTGTTTATTTTCTCGTTTGATTATTGTTTTACAATGTCATTTCAGTGCCTTTTATTGCTGACTATATGCGGTATTGACTTTGCTCACTGTTGAAATCTGTATATGACCTATAGTTGTTAGTGTTTGTGTCATCTGGTATTTTGTGGAGAGTTCTCATTGGCACTCATGCCACATAAGGGGGAGGGTTGGGATCCCTCTAACCTTTTTAACCGCGCCTCATTTTATATGCACGTGCCTATCTTGTTTTCCGTTTATTTTTTTGTACATGAATTAGACCGTTTGTTTTCTCGTTTGAATTGTTTTACATTGTCATGTCGGTGCATTAATAGCTGACCTTGCGGTATGAACCTTGCTCATTGTTGAAGACCGTGTGGTGACCTAGGCTACATTTTATAATTGTTAATCTCTGTGTCATTTAGTCTCTTGTGGAGAGTTCTTATTGGCACTCATGCACCAGCTTCTTTTATATATTGTGTATAAGTTTTGTAGTATTTGGTTGAGGGAAACTAAAGTAAGAAGTGCGGAACCCGTTTGTATGGGACGTTCGGGACAGACGGACTAGTACGTGTAACTCTTCATATTCCTAAATCATGGCGCTAACACAGAAGTTCTTACTATTGTGCTGGTGATACACATCCCACTAGCACTGTCATTAACACATGTACATATAATTTTATTATAAAAATATTCAATCTTAATCTTGATTTCTTTTTTTTGGTCGAATGCTTATATGCATGCCCTTCACAACGACTGAATGAGTATCAAATTTGACAAATTTATTGTACATTATTATATATTTTATTATATTTTATGACTTTTCTTCCAACTAATGAAAGCTTACCAACTTATTGATCATAACTTTCCTTTATATGTCTTTTAACATTCTGTTTTGAACAAAAAGATTTCTTACATATACATCACATGTATTTCTTTCAAATCTGACATTATTAAAAAGCCATTAAAAAAAATTCAGTCGAACTTGATAATAAATGTGCAATCAAATATATATGCAAGTCGTCAACTGGTCAAGTGGCTAGATGCACATATCGTTAGCCATATAAACATCATGTCCTAATTGGGTGGTTTTAAAACTCCTAGCATAGGCGACCCCCCCACCCCCCGCCTTTGTGGGAAAATTTTTGTTGATTATATAGGAATCATTGAAGCATGAATGGAGCGGGCCCTCCTTAGGAAAAGTTCTGGATCCGCCACTGTCTAGACATATTTACGTAAATAAGGGATTTTTAAAGGGAAAAAAAGAAAACAAAATGACTGAATTAAATAAAAGGATGTTCGATGTACTGTATACTTCGGTTTGTTTTAAAAATCTATACGATGCTGTATTTTTATCTAGTTTTCTTATCAAAATAATTAAATTGAGAAGATAAATACCTTATAGCTTCCTTTACCGTCGATGCTAAAATGTTTAATGTTATAAAATAATTTTAGCGTCTTTGACCTACTTTACCTTTTTATTCGGAGACTTGCGGTTATCTTCTGTTATTTTCAACGGGAACATTAGAATGATCTAGAATAGAACCCAGATGGAACCAAGAGGCGGATCCAGGGGGGGGGGGGGGGGGAGGCCTTCGTGGGAAAAATTTGGTTGATTATATAGGGAATCATTGAAGCATGACTGGAGCGAGTCCCCCTTCGGAAAAGTTCTGGATCCGCCACTGTCAAGACATATTTACGTAAATAAGGGATGAGTAAAGGAAAAAAAAAAGAAAACAAAATGACGGAATTAAATAAAAGGATGTTCGATGTACTGTACGTATTATACTTCGGTTTGTTTTAAAAATCTATACGATGCTTCATTTTTATCTAGATTCCTTATCAAAATAATTAAAATGAGAAGATAAATAACTTATATAACTTCCTTTACCGTCGATGCCAAAATGTTTAATGTTATAAAATAATTTTAGCGTCTTTGACCTACTTTACCTTTTTATTCGGAGACTTGCGGTTATCTTCTGTTATGTTCAACGGGAACATTAGAATATTCTAGAATAGAACCCAGATGGAACCAAGAAGTTGGATTGCTTTAACCAAACAACCCGGATGTTGAACCAGTTACCATGGTTTCGAACCAAAGAACCAAGGTTCAGAACCAGAAAACCCAGATGGAACCAAGGTTTAGAACCAGAGTGCCCGGATATAACCTAATTGCATTCGGAATTCTCATGACTTTTTATACCTTCAATGTATTGTCCAAATCATTTATTTATTTAGTATATTTATATATAATTTACAAAATCAATCGTTTATATAAATATACAGTGTTAATTTCCATTGTTTAACCCAAGCGTACATTTTAGATAAATAAATTGAATGAAAACTACGGTTCCTAATTTGTGCATTGGGATTAAAGATTCGATATGTATCATTACTTTCTTTTGTTTACAACTCTGTCTTGTATTATTCTGGTCGTACTATTTCAAATATTTAATTTCATGACCGAATCATGTGTTTCCATAAGTTTACCATAGTACTATCATATGGTTGGGTTAAAAATTAATGGTAAACCCTAGTTTTTAGTGTTTTAATGTCTAATCTTACCGTTTTAATTTATTGACATAACTGCACGACTCGATTCTCAATTATATGTGGTAAGATAATCGTTGCAAAGAATCCTGCTCAAACTTTAGCGAAAGACGGGTTTAACTTTGCATTGTTGCGAGAGTATATATTCTTTGTTGAAGGCAATTGTAGTGACCTGCAATACAAGTACCATTCAATTGAGTTTAGTTATATGTCTTGTGTTTCTGTCTCAGCCCTAGGTTTTCTATATTTTGCATGTGTAGTGCATCATGACATAAGACATTGTTACGTGAACCATGATGAGCTTTCGTGCAAGACTGCTGTGTGTATTTTTTTACATGGAACATTTGATCAGACTTTGACTTTTTCACTCCTGACCTACATGTATGCACGTTGGGTGTGTCATCATGTTGCAGTGTGTTCCTCGGGATATTTCATTCACCTCAAAATATAATTTTCAATTGACCTTGCTTCTGAATATGTGGCATGTAGATGTATTGTCATAAGATGATGAGTCTATTGGCACGAGAAACTTCATGTGAGCTTGACCTTTGCCCTTAAGGTAAAACTTGTATTTTTGTTTGAATTAAATGGAGAAATAACTGCATGATTGGCACTCGTACCACATCTTCTTAGATATATAGATATATTGTTAGTTTTGTGTACCACGATGACCCTTTTCTCAAAATCCGCTTTGTGTGGGTTTTTTTACCAGACTATGACTTTTTGACTCTTGACCTTTGCATATTGGATGTGTCTCTTGGTATGATTACCTTGACGTGAAGTCAGGAGTCTCTGGTTTTGGTAGTCTTGTATGTTTTTAATTGTAAGTTTAAGGGCCATCTGAAGCCCGCCTCTGGGCGAGGGATTTTCTCGCTTTTTTGAAGATATAAAAAAAAAGAAGATGTGGTATGATTGCCAATGAGACAACTATCCACAAAAGACCAAAATGACACAGACATTGACAACTATAGGTCACCGTACGGTCTTCAAAAATGAGCAAAACCCATACCGCATAGTCAGCTATGAAGACCCATTAGTGGCCTTTGACTGATTTCTGCTCTTTTGACATGGTTACTGTCTCTTTTACACATTCCACATTTCCATTTTCAATTTTTAAGAATGTTTGGTTCAGATGAAACGAAATCCTGTAATTTCCGTGAATATCAAGTAAGAAAGTTTACTGATTCAGTAGCATCGTGTGCTGCCAGTTGTGATAGATAATGCAAAATGTTTCAATCATTTTACCTTAGATTTCATTTCATGGACATGTAAGTGTGGAATGTCTGCTTTTACATCATAAAAATTCACACAGAAGGTATACGCATATCAATAAACTGAACTCAATGCTAAAGAACCTATAAAGTACACTTAGACAGAGAGCTCAATCTAGTGAAACACTTTGTTAAGTTGGTCACATTTAACTTGAAATATCACTTGAAAACTGCACCGAGATCCTGAAAAAAAATGTGCAAGTTAAGTCTATTTAAAGAAGAATCTAATGGAAGTAAATAAGCTGATTACTGAAATAAATGTAGAATATGTCTATTAACCACAGATGCCCCTGCTTGTGAAAAAAAAATGAGTAAATTTCCACATATAGATGCAGGATTCGCGTAATTTTGACCGTTTTGTGATCATAAGCATTGTGAATAAGTTTCAAAACATTTGGTTGAGGCAAATATAAGTTAAAGAACGGAAACAATAGATTTAGCAGTTTTCCTAACTCAAGGCTCCGGGTTGACATTTGTATCATTGGTACTCGTACCACAACTTTTTACATCTAAAAAACTCATGAACAGTGACGCCATCGGGACCCAATATCGAACTTAATAGATCTGTGTTATGGGGTAATGTGAATCGCGTATAAAGTTCCTAACATTTGATTGAGTCAGACTTATTTAAGAGAAAGGAAACGAAAGAGTCAGCACTTCTTATGTATCTAAAGGGACATGATAACTCTTGAACGGTAAAAGTGACACTTAAAAATTTAAAATTTGATTTTGTGTTGAGGTGGGGATCCCGCTTACATTTCAACCCCGCCTTATTCGGTATGTATGTGCCTGGTAAGTCAGGAGCCTGTAATTCAATGAATGTCGTTTCTTATTTGTTACATACTTGTTTTTCGTTCATTTTTTGTACATAAATTTGTTCGTTTATTTTCTCGTTTGAATATTGTTTTACAATGTAATTTCAGTGCCTTTTATTGCTGACTATATGCGGTATTGACTTTGCTCATTGTTGAAAGCTGTATATGACCTATAGTTGTTAGTTTTTGTGTCATCTGGTCTTTTGTGCCACTCATGCCACATAAGGGGGAGGGTTGGGATCCCGCTAACATGTGTAACACCGCCTTATTTTATATGCACGTGCCCATTTAGTTTTTCGTTTATTTTTTGTACATAAATTAGACCGTTTGTTTTCTCGGCTACATTGTATAATTGTTAATTTCTGTGTCATTTAGTCTCTTGTGGAGAGTTCTCATTGACACTCATGCACCAGCTTCTTTTATATAGTGTGTATAAGTTTTGTAGTATTTGGTTGAGGCAAACTAAAATTATAGGAGAGCGGAACCCGTTTTTATGGGACGTTCGGGACAGACGGACTAGTGTAACTCTTTATGCCCCTAAATCATGGCGCCAACACAGAAGTTCTGACTTTTGTGCTGGTGATACTTATCCCATTAGCACTGTCATTAACACATGTACACATAATTTTATTATAAAAATAATTAATCTTAATTTTGATTTCTTTATTTTTGGCCGAATGATTATATGCATGCCCTTATCAATGACTGAATGAATATCAAATTTGACAAATTTATTGTACATAATTATACATTTTATTATTTTTATAACTTTTTTTCCAACTAATTAAAGCTTACCAACTTATTGATCACCACTTTCCTTTATATGTCTTTTAATATTCTGTTTTGAACAAACAGATTTGTTACATATACTTCACATGTATTTCTTTCAAATCTGACATTATTAAAAAGCCACTGAATAAAATTCAGTCGAACTTGATAATAAATGTGCAATCAAATATATATGCAAGGCGTCAACTGGTCAAATATCGTTAGCCATATAAACAACATGTCCTAATTGGGTGGTTTTAAAACTTCTAGCAAAGGCGGATCCAGGGAGGGGGTTGGGGTGCCTTGCCCCTTTCGTAGGAAAATTTTGGTTGATTATATAGGGAATCATTGAAGCATGACTGGAGCGGGCCTCCCTTAGGAAAAGTTCTGGATCCGCCACTGTCTAGACATATTTACGTAAATAAGGGATGAGTAAACGAAAAAAACCCAAAACAAAACGACTTTTCCTTATCAAAATAATTAAAATGAGAAGATAAATACCTTATACTTTCCTTTACCGTCGATGCTAAAATGTTTAATGTTATAAAATAATTTTAGCGTCTTTGACCTACTTTACCTTTTTATTCGTAGACTTGTGGTTATCTTCTGTTATGTTCAACGGGAACATTATAATGATCTAGAATAGAACCCAGATGGAACCAAGAAGTTGGGTTGCCTTTACCAAACAACCCGGATGTTGAACCAGTTACCATGGTTTCGAACCAAAGAACCAAGGTTCAGAACCAGAAAACCCAGACGGAACCAAGGTTTAGAACCAGAGTGCCCGGATATAAACTAATTGCATTCGGAATTCTCAACGGGTTGTCTGATCAATCTGAAAAATTAAGGGCAGATAGATCTTCACCTGATAAACAGTTCAACTCCATCAGATTTGATCTGAATAATTTGGTGTTTCAGTTATACGCCAAAAACTGCATTTTACTCCTATGTTCTATTTGTAGCCGTGGTGGTCATCTTGGTTAGATGGCCGGGTCATCGGACACATTTTTCAAACTAGATGCCCCAAAGATGAGTGTTGCCAAGTTTGGATTAATTAGGCCCAGTAGTTTCAGAGGAGAAGATTTTTGTAAAAGATTACTAAGATTTACGAAAAATGTTGAAAATTGACTATAAAGGGCAATAACTCCTGAAGGGGTCAACTGACCATTTCAGTATTGTTGACTTATTTGTAAATCTTACTTTGCTGAACATTATTGCTGTTTACAGTTTATCTCTTTCTATAATTATATTCAAGATAATAACCAAAACAGCAAAAAGTCCTTAAAATTACCAATTCAGGGGCAGCAACCCAACAACAGGTTGTCCGATTCATCTGAAAATTTCAGGACAGATAGATCTTGACCTGTTAAACAATTTTACCCCCATGTCAGATTTGCTGTAAATGCTTTGGTTTTTGAGTTTTAAGCCAAAAACTGCATTTTACCCCTATGTTCTATTTTAAGCCATGGCGGCCATCTTGGTTGGTTGGCCGGGTCAAGCCACATATTTTTTAAACTTGATACCCCAATGATGATTGTGGCCAAGTTTGGTTTAATTTAGCCCAGTAGTTTCAGAGGAGAAGATTTTTGTAAAAGCTAACGACGACGGACGACGACGCCGGACACCAAGTGATGAGAAAAGCACACTTGGCCCTTCGGGCCAGGTGAGCTTAAAAAGGGACGGGACTGTAGTTTTGCCAATTGGTCAAATCCGTTATCGTTGGTGAAAATGATATTTCATAATGGTCAACACGCTCGTCCGTACAATTTACAAAGGGAAACATGATAGGAAAAACAAGCCTTAGAATATCGTATCAACTGGGAGAGGTTTGCTACATACGAAGGTGCTGTCGAAATTTTGCTACATAGAAGTTTTAAAAAAGATGAAAAATCATGATATTAAACTAATCTATTTCAAATTGATAAACTTTATTTAATCAACTCATATACTAAATTTGAGGTAATGTTTAACGAATGTATAGTTTATACACATACGCATGATAATATAAAAGATAAGCTCATAATTCGAATAATGTGTGACTTATATACAATGACATGTAAAGTTCTGATTGAAACTAAGAATGAATTATCAACAAATCAAGATGCATTTTAGTACAATATATACATTGTACTTGGCAAAATAAACACAATGTCCTGGTTAAGATAATGAATAGCATATAACCATGGACAAATAAATGAATGAACATAGATTGATTACAGTATAAGAAAAACAGACCAAAACACAAACACTTAACTACAACCACTGTACCATGAAAATGAGGTCAAGGTCAGATGACAGCTAACAGTTGGACATGTACACCTTAAAGTCATTCCATACACCGAATATACTAGACCTTTTGCATAAAGCATTCGAGATATGGACTTGACCACCAAAGCTTAACCTTGTTCACTGATCAATGAAATGAGGTGAAGGTGAAGTGAAAACTGTCTGAGGGGCATGAGGACCTTGGAAGGTACGCACATACCAAATAGTTATCCTATTATTTATAATAAGAGAAACTTTAACATTACAAAAAATCTTAACTTTATTCAAGTAGTCACTGAACCATGAAAATGAGGTCAAGGACATTGGACATATGACTGACGGAAGCTTCGTAACATGAGGCATCCATATACAAAGCCGATGCCGGATCACTATCCCTATGTCGAGCTTTCTACGACAAAAAACACAGGCTCGATAATAAAATGTATTTGTTCTTTTAAAACGTAATTGAAAGAAGTATTGCAAAAGTCGGATAGATATAATTGAATATAGCTTGAATATAGCTAAATTTCTTAATAAAATCGTCAATAACGGAAAACTGAAAATGAGCATTCTATAAATTTTCCTAAGTTTTTTAAACTAGGGAGTGACTATTTGCCGACGCCGTCAAAAAAGAAAATATGCTATTTTTGTCGTCTTTGATTTAAAAAAATATCTTAATTAAAACGAGCAAAATATAAAAAAAAGAAGATGTGGTATGATTGCCAATGAGACAACTATCCACAAAAGACCAAAATGACACAAACATTAACAACTATAGGTCACCGTACGGCCTTCAACAATGAGCAAAGCCCATACCGCATAGTCAGCTATAAAAGGCCCCGATAATACAATGTAAAACAATTCAAACGAGAAAACATTCGGCCTTATTTATGTAAAATAGCATATTTCGATCGGCACCGGCAATATAGTTAACTTGATGTGTTGCCGGTACTTTGTAAAGAGTGAATGTTAACTTTAGAAAAATACTACGAAAATATGCATTGTCATAAAAGAATTAAATTATTATTCGACATTTAGTTGAAGAAGATAAGTGTAACAATATTTGAGATACATATAATCGTGTAAAAACATTTATGAGTCCAAGTGAAAGTAAAAATGTGTAAAAAAAGGAATAAAAATAGAAACTGTTGTGGATCTATTCGTAGTGATGAACTCACTTTAGGTACAAATGGAGAGAGAAGTACTACATATAATGTCAGTAATGTATGAATGGAGAGAGAAGTACTACATATAATGTCAGTAATGTATGAATGGAGAGAGAAGTACTACATATAATGTCAGTAATGTATGAATGGAGAGAGAAGTACTACATATAATGTCAGTAATGTTTGAATGGAGAGAGAAGTACTACATATAATGTCAGTAATGTACGAATGGAGAGAGAAGTACTACATATAATGTCAGTAATGTATGAATGGAGAGAGAAGTACTACATATAATGTCATTAATGTATAAATGGAGAGAGAAGTACTACATATAATGTCAGTAATGTATGAATGGAGAGAGAAGTACTATATATAATGTCAGTAATGTATGAATGGAGTGAAGTACTACATATGATGTCAGTAATGTATGAATGGAGTGACGTACTACATATGATGTCAGTAAGGTATGAATGGAGAGAGAAGTACTACATATAATGTCAGTAATGTATGAATGGAGAGAGAAGTACTACATATAATGTCAGTAAGGTATGAATGGAGTGAAGTACTACATATGATGTCAGTAATGTATGAATGGAGAGAGAAGTACTACATATAATGTCAGTGAGGTACAAATGGAGAGAGAAGTACTACATATAATGTCAGTAATGTATGAATGGAGAGAGAAGTACTACATATAATGTCAGTAATGTATGAATGGAGAGAGAAGTACTACATATAATGTCAGTAATGTACGAATGGAGAGAGAAGTACTACATATAATGTCAGTAATGTACGAATGGAGAGAGAAGTACTACATATAATGTCAGTAATGTACGAATGGAGAGAGAAGTACTACATATAATGTCAGTAATGTTTGAATGGAGAGAAGTACTACATATAATGTCAGTAATGTATGAATGGAGAGAGAAGTACTACATATAATGTCAGTAATGTACGAATGGAGAGAGAACTACTACATATAATGTCAGTAATGAACGAATGGAGAGAGAAGTACTACATATAATGTCAGTAATGTTTGAATGGAGAGAAGTACTACATATAATGTCAGTAATGTATGAATGGAGAGAGAAGTACCATATATAATGTCAGTAATGTACAAATGGAGAGAAAAGTACTACATAAAATGTCAGTAATGTATGAATGGAGAGAGAAGTACTATATATAATGTCAGTAATGTATGAATGGAGAGAGAAGTACTACATATAATGTCAATAAGGTATGAATGGAGTGAAGTACTACATATGATGTCAGTAATGTATGAATGGAGAGAGAAGTACTACATATAATGTCAGTAATGAACGAATGGAGAGAGAAGTACTACATATAATGTCAGTAATGTATGAATGGAGAGAGAAGTACTACATATAATGTCAGTAATGTTTGAATGGAGAGAGAAGTACTACATATAATGTCAGTAATGTACGAATGGAGAGAGAAGTACTACATATAATGTCAGTAATGAACGAATGGAGAGAGAAGTACTACATATAATGTCAGTAATGTATGAATGGAGAGAGAAGTACTACATATAATGTCAGTAATGTTTGAATGGAGAGAGAAGTACTACATATAATGTCAGTAATGTACGAATGGAGAGAGAAGTACTACATATAATGTCAGTAATGTTTGAATGGAGAGAAGTACTACATATAATGTCAGTAATGTATGAATGGAGAGAGAAGTACTACATATAATGTCAGTAATGTACGAATGGAGAGAGAAGTACTACATATAATGTCAGTAATGTACAAATGGAGAGAGAAGTACTACATATAATGTCAGTAATGTACAAATGGAGAGAGAAGTATTACATATAATGTCAGTAATGTATGAATGGAGAGAGAAGTACCATATATAATGTCAGTAATGTACAAATGGAGAGAGAAGTACTACATAAAATGTCAGTAATGTATGAATGGAGAGAGAAGTACTACATATAATGTCAGTAATGTATGAATGGAGAGAGAAGTACTACATATAATGTCAGTAAGGTATGAATGGAGAGAGAAGTACTACATATGATGTCAGTAATGTACGAATGGAGAGAGAAGTACTACATATGATGTCAGTAATGTACGAATGGAGAGAGAAGTACTACATATGATGTCAGTAATGTACGAATGGAGAGAGAAGTACTACATATAATGTCAGTAATGTATGAATGGAGAGAGAAGTACTACATATAATGTCAGTAATGTATGAATGGAGAGAGAAGTACTACATATAATGTCAGTAATGTTTGAATGGAGAGAGAAGTACTACATATAATGTCAGTAATGTATGAATGGAGAGAGAAGTACTACATATAAGGTCAGTAATGTACGAATGGAGAGAGAAGTACTACATATAAGGTCAGTAATGTACGAATGGAGAGAGAGAAGTACTATATATAATGTCAGTAATGTATGAATGGAGAGAGAAGTACTACATATAATGTCAGTAATGTACAAATGGAGAGAGAAGTACTACATATAATGTCAGTAATGTACAAATGGAGAGAGAAGTATTACATATAATGTCAGTAATGTATGAATGGAGAGAGAAGTACTATATATAATGTCAGTAATGTACAAATGGAGAGAGAAGTACTATATATAATGTCAGTAATGTATGAATGGAGAGAGAAGTACTACATATAATGTCAGTAATGTACGAATGGAGAGAGAAGTACTACATATAATGTCAGTAATGAACGAATGGAGAGAGAAGTACTACATATAATGTCAGTAATGTTTGAATGGAGAGAGAAGTACTACATATAATGTCAGTAATGTATGAATGGAGAGAGAAGTACTACATATAATGTCAGTAATGTATGAATGGAAGAGAGAAGTACTACATATAATGTCAGTAAGGTATGAATGGAGAGAGAAGTACTACATATAATGTCAGTAAGGTATGAATGGAGAGAGAAGTACTACATATAATGTCAGTAATGTTTGAATGGAGAGAGAAGTACTACATATGATGTCAGTAATGTACGAATGGAGAGAGAAGTACTACATATGATGTCAGTAATGTACGAATGGAGAGAGAAGTACTACATATGATGTCAGTAATGTACGAATGGAGAGAGAAGTACTATATATAATGTCAGTAATGTATGAATGGAGAGAGAAGTACTACATATAATGTCAGTAATGTATGAATGGAGAGAGAAGTACTACATATAATGTCAGTAATGTTGAATGGAGAGAGAAGTACTACATATAATGTCAGTAATGTACAAATGGAGAGAGAAGTACTACATATAATTGTAGTAATGTATGAATGGAGAGAGAAGTACTACATATAATGTCAGTAATGTATGAATGGAGAGAGAAGTACTACATATAATGTCAGAAAGGTATGAATGGAGTGAAGTACTACATATGATGTCAGTAATGTATGAATGGAGAGAGAAGTACTACATATAATGTCAGTAATGTATGAATGGAGAGAGAAGTACTATAATAATGTCAGTAATGTATGAATGGAGAGAGAAGTACTACATATAATGTCAGTAATGTACGAATGGAGAGAGAAGTACTACATATAATGTCGGTAATGTACAAATGGAGAGAGAAGTACTATATATAATATCAGTAATGTATGAATGGAGAGAGAAGTACTACATATAATGTCGGTTATGTACGAATGGAGAGAGAAGTACTACATATAATGTCGGTAATGTACAAATGGAGAGAGAAGTACTATATATAATGTCAGTAATGTATGAATGGAGAGAGAAGTACTACATATAATGTCAGTAAGGTATGAATGGAGTGAAGTACTACATATGATGTCAGTAATGTATGAATGGAGAGAGAAGTACTACATATAATGTCGGTTATGTACGAATGGAGAGAGAAGTACTACATATAATGTCGGTAATGTACGAATGGAGAGAGAAGTACTATATATAATGTCAGTAATGTATGAATGGAGAGAGAAGTACTACATATAATGTCAGTAATGTATGAATGGAGAGAGAAGTACTACATATAATGTCAGTAATGTACAAATGGAGAGAGAAGTACTACATATAATGTCAGTAATGTACAAATGGAGAGAGAAGTATTACATATAATGTCAGTAATGTATGAATGGAGAGAGAAGTACTATATATAATGTCAGTAATGTACAAATGGAGAGAAAAGTACTACATATAATGTCAGTAATGTACAAATGGAGAGAGAAGTATTACATATAATGTCAGTAATGTATGAATGGAGAGAGAAGTACTAATATAATGTCAGTAATGTACAAATGGAGAGAGAAGTACTACATATAATGTCAGTAATGTATGAATGGAGAGAGAAGTACTACATATAATGTCAGTAATGTATGAATGGAGAGAGAAGTACTACATATAATGTCAGTAATGTACAAATGGAGAGAGAAGTACTACATATAATGTCAGTAATGTACAAATGGAGAGAGAAGTATTACATATAATGTCAGTAATGTATGAATGGAGAGAGAAGTACTATATATAATGTCAGTAATGTACAAATGGAGAGAGAAGTACTACATATAATGTCAGTAATGTACAAATGGAGAGAGAAGTATTACATATAATGTCAGTAATGTATGAATGGAGAGAGAAGTACTATATATAATGTCAGTAATGTACAAATGGAGAGAGAAGTACTACATATAATGTCAGTAATGTATGAATGGAGAGAGAAGTACTACATATAATGTCAGTAATGTATGAATGGAGAGAGAAGTACTACATATAATGTCAGTAAGGTATGAATGGAGTGAAGTACTACATATGATGTCAGTAATGTATGAATGGAGAGAGAAGTACTACATATAATGTCAGTAATGTATGAATGGAAAGAGAAGTACTATAAATAATGTCAGTAATGTATGAATGGAGAGAGAAGTACTACATATAATGTCAGTAATGTATGAATGGAGAGAGAAGTACTACATACAATGTCAGTAATGTATGAATGGAGAGAGAAGTACTACATATAATGTCAGTAATGTATGAATGGAGAGAGAAGTACTACATATAATGTCAGTAATGTACAAATGGAGAGAGAAGTACTACATATAATGTCGGTTATGTACGAATGGAGAGAGAAGTACTACATATAATGTCGGTAATGTACAAATGTAGAGAGAAGTACTATATATAATGTCAGTAATGTACGAATGGAGAGAGAAGTACTACATATAATGTCAGTAATGTACGAATGGAGAGAGAAGTACTACATATAATGTCAGTAATGTACGAATGGAGAGAGAAGTACTACATATAATGTCAGTAATGTTTGAATGGAGAGAAGTACTACATATAATGTCAGTAATGTATGAATGGAGAGAGAAGTACTACATATAATGTCAGTAATGTATGAATGGAGAGAGAAGTACTACATATAATGTCAGTAATGTATGAATGGAGAGAGAAGTACTACATATAATGTCAGTAATGTTTGAATGCAGAGAGAAGTACTACATATGATGTCAGTAATGTATGAATGGAGAGAGAAGTACTACATAGAATGTCAGTAATGTTTGAATGGAGAGAGAAGTACTACATATGATGTCAGTAATGTACGAATGGAGAGAGAAGTACTACATATGATGTCAGTAATGTACGAATGGAGAGAGAAGTACTACATATAATGTCAGTAATGTACGAATGGAGAGAGAAGTACTATATATAATGTCAGTAATGTATGAATGGAGAGAGAAGTACTACATATAATGTCAGTAATGTACGAATGGAGAGAGAAGTACTACATATAATGTCAGTAATGTATGAATGGAGAGAGAAGTACTACATATAATGTCGTTATGTACGAATGGAGAGAGAAGTACTACATATAATGTCGGTAATGTACAAATGGAGAGAGAAGTACTAATATAATGTCAGTAATGTATGAATGGAGAGAGAAGTACTACATATAATGTCAGTAAGTATGAATGGAGGAAGTACTACATATGATGTCAGTAATGTATGAATGGAGAGAGAAGTACTACATATAATGTCGTTATGTACGAATGGAGAGAGAAGTACTACATATAATGTCGGTAATGTAGAATGGAGAGAGAAGTACTATATATAATGTCAGTAATGTATGAATGGAGAGAGAAGTACTACATATATGTTTAATGTATGAGGAGAGAGAAGTATACAATAATGTCAGTAATGTACAAATGGAGAGAGAAGTACTAATATAATGTCAGTAATGTAAATGGAGAGAGAAGTATACATATAATGTCAGTAATGTATGAATGGAGAAGAAGTACTAATATAATGTCAGTAAGTACAAATGGAGAGAGAAGTACTACATATAATGTCAGTAATGTAAAATGGAGAGAGAAGTATTACATATAATGTCAGTAATGTATGAATGGAGAAGAAGTACTATATATAATGTCAGTAATGTAAATGGAGAGAGAAGTACTACATATAATGTCAGTATGTATGAATGGAGAGAGAAGTACTACATATAATGTCAGTAATGTATGAATGGAGAGAGAAGTACTAATATAATGTCAGTAAGTATGAATGGAGTGAAGTACTACATATATGTCAGTAATGTATGAATGGAGAGAGAAGTACTACATATAATGTCAGTAATGTATAATGGAAGAGAAGTACTATAATAATGTCAGTAATGTAGAATGGAGAGAGAAGTACTACATATAATGTCAGTAATGTATGAATGGAGAGAGAAGTACTACATATAATGTCAGTAATGTATGAATGGAGAGAGAAGTACTACATATAATGTCGTATGTACGAATGGAGAGAGAAGTACTACATATAATGTCAGTAATGTACGAATGGAGAGAGAAGTACTAATATAATGTCAGTAATGTACGAATGGAGAGAGAAGTACTACATATAATGTCAGTAATGTATGAATGGAGAGAGAAGTACTACATATAATGTCAGTAATGTATGAATGGAGAGAGAAGTACTACATATAATGTCAGTAATGTATGAATGGAGAGAGAAGTACTACATATAATGTCAGTAATGTACGAATGGAGAGAGAAGTACTACATATAATGTCAGTAATGTTTGAATGGAGAGAGAAGTACTACATATAATGTCAGTAATGTATGAATGGAGAGAGAAGTACTACATATAAAGTCAGTAATGTAATGGAGAGAGAAGTACTACATATAATGTCAGTAATGTAGAATGGAGAGAGAAGTACTACATATAATGTCAGTAATGTACGAATGGAGAGAGAAGTACTACATATAAAGTCAGTAATGTACGAATGGAGAGAGAAGTACTACATATAATGTCAGTAATGTATTGAATGGAGAGAGAAGTACTACATATAATGTCAGTAATGTATGAATGGAGAGAGAAGTACTACATATAATGTCAGTAATGTACGAATGGAGAGAGAAGTACTACATATAATGTCAGTAATGTATGAATGGAGAGAGAAGTACTACATATAATGTCAGTAATGTTTGAATGGAGAGAGAAGTACTACATATAATGTCAGTAATGTATGAATGGAGAGAGAAGTACTACATATAATGTCAGTAATGTTGAATGGAGAGAGAAGTACTACATATAATGTCAGTAATGTATGAAGGAGAGAAAGTACTACATATAATGTCAGTAATGTATGAATGGAGAGAGAAGTACTACATATAATGTCAGTAATGTATGAATGGAGAGAGAAGTACTACATATAATGTCAGTAATGTACTGAATGGAGAGAAAGTACTACTATATAATGTCAGTAATGTTGAATGGAGAGAGAAGTACTACATATAATGTCAGTAATGTATGAATGGAGAGAGAAGTACTACATATAATGTCAGTAATGTAGAATGGAGAGAGAAGTACTACATATAATGTCAGTAATGTACGAATGGAGAGAGAAGTACTACATATAATGTCAGTAATGTATGAATGGAGAGAGAAGTACTACATATAATGTCAGTAATGTAGAATGGAGAGAGAAGTACTACATATAATGTCAGTAATGTATGAATGGAGAGAGAAGTACTACATATAATGTCAGTAATGTATGAATGGAGAGAGAAGTACTACATATAATGTCAGTAATGTATCGAATGGAGAGAGAAGTACTACATATAATGTCAGTAATGTAGAATGGAGAGAGAAGTACTACATATAATGTCGTAATGTAGAATGGAGAGAGAAGTACTACATATAATGTCAGTAATGTACAAATGGAGAGAGAAGTACTACATATAATGTCAGTAATGTATGAATGGAGAGAGAAGTACTACATATAATGTCAGTAATGTATGAATGGAGAGAGAAGTACTACATATAATGTCAGTAATGTATGAATGGAGAGAGAAGTACTACATATAATGTCGGTAATGTACAAATGGAGAGAGAAGTACTATATATAATGTCAGTAATGTATGAATGGAGAGAGAAGTACTACATATAATGTCAGTAATGTATGAATGGAGAGAGAAGTACTACATATAATGTCAGTAATGTACAAATGGAGAGAGAAGTACTACATATAATGTCAGTAATGTACAAATGGAGAGAGAAATATTACATATAATGTCAGTAATGTATGAATGGAGAGAGAAGTACTATATATAATGTCAGTAATGTACAAATGGAGAGAGAAGTACTACATATAATGTCAGTAATGTATGAATGGAGAGAGAAGTACTACATATAATGTCAGTAATGTATGAATGGAGAGAGAAGTACTACATATAATGTCAGTAAGGTATGAATGGATTGAAGTACTACATATGATGTCAGTAATGTATGAATGGAGAGAGAAGTACTACATATAATGTCAGTAATGTATGAATGGAGAGAGAAGTACTATAAATAATGTCAGTAATGTATGAATGGAGAGAGAAGTACTACATATAATGTCAGTAATGTATGAATGGAGAGAGAAGTACTACATACAATGTGAGTAATGTATGAATGGAGAGAGAAGTACTACATATAATGTCAGTAATGTATGAATGGAGAGAGAAGTACTACATATAATGTCAGTAATATATGAATGGCAGTATTTAAAGAAACTAGCGTTCATTCAAATGTTTAATTCCAAATATTGATTTGAGAGTAAATATAAAAAAAAAAGATTCGGTTGGATCACCAATGAGACAACTGTCCTCATGAGACCAAAAAACACAAAAACTAACAACTACAGGTCACCGTACGGCCTTCAACAGTGAGCAAAGTCCATACCGCATAGCCGGCTATGAAAAGCCACGAAATGAAAAATACAAAACAATTCAAACGAAAAAACTAACGGTTTAATTTATGTATTAAACAATAAACGAAAAATAAATACGTAACACAGCAATCATGTATTCTTCCGGAATGAAAAAGATATTTATGAGTGCACGTTTGGTTCTTGTGTCTGATGACTTTTATACAAATATAAAATGTTCTATGATTATAAAGTACATGTAATGCTATGTACTGTCTATACACATTGTTTTCTTTATTGTATTTTTATCCTTTACTGAGGGGGGCTCTTTACTTCTTTACTAGAAAATGAAATTTTCTGTGTGTAAGTAAATCACGGGTTTTCTTTCGATATAAAAGAATGATGTGGTGTTATCAGCTATCCTCATACATCTTTACAACGGTACATTGCTAGCCAAGATATTTTACAGCTTTCAATCTAAATTCCCTCTGACCAAAAAATCATTTATGACTTTAATTTAACTTAGTCTATGCTATAGAATTATATGTTTGGTTACGCAGTCTGCCGATTTATATTTTGTTAATATCAATGCAGAAAACGAGAATACGGGCCACTTATAAATGAACCGCTTATGTGCAGCTTAAACTTTAATTTTAGTAAGTTTCTGTTAATAAAGTTTAAAAACAAAACAATAAATATGTACGAGATGCAAGGAATATTTTGTAAAAAAAAATCTAGTGGTGAAATTATTTTAGAATTACTAGAACGTTAACGTTATAGAAAACAATTCTACGTTACGCGCAAATGGCTAAAATACCATTGTACCATAGTCTTTTCTGACGCCCTGGAAAATTATACAAACACAGTTACAAGACTAATGGTTATCATTTTATGAACTACACTAGTAAGGGATCACACTACAGTAATTTCGTAAATTTCTGAGACAGGACCGTTTTTAACCCTTCGTGGCCATACTCCAAATTTGGGTCATGAATTTAAAATACAAGTAGTGGTTTGGTCCAGGTAAAAAAGTGAAAAATTAGCATTTCCGAAGCTGTCAAAAGATTTCAAGACCCCCTTAACATAAAATTATCCATATTTTGAGTTAGAGCCGATGAAGTTTTGGTTTTACCTTATATACAATTATCTTTGAAATAAGGTTGATTTAAGATAACATCTAAATGAATTATCCAAAAAATGGTGAAAGATATAATTTGTTCTAAAAGTAGTAAAACACAAGTGTAAAAATATTATTGAGAAAGCGCAGGTTGGATTTTTTTAATTTTCATTTATTGTCTAAAAGAAATGCACTACGAAATAACTGTTCATGGTCTCGGACCAGACAATTTGTTGATTTTATTGTAGACCTTATTTGTGTTAATGATCATACTGTCGACCTAAAGATGTACTGAATTTTTGGCGTGTACCAAAAATATCCGTGAGTCAACACTGAGTTTGAAGGTTCGAACCCCGCTCGTGCGGTTGCACTCTACTCCAATCTTAATTGACTAATATTGTCTTTTTTCTTATCGAAGGTCGGTGGTTTTCTCCGAGCATGATGTTCCCATCAACTTTTAATGTAAACCAGCATAACATATTTCTAGATCTATGCATTTCTTTGGTATTCATTTAGGTATAGTAGAATAACTGTCTTAATTTGTTGATAATTATTATTCAATATTTTTTTACGACACATAGGACATACCGGTGCTGTTTAGAGGCAGTGAACTTACATTTGCGTAAGAGAAGATGATAATATGGACATTGAACACTTTAGTTACGATAGTTATAACGTTCTGTGTCAGACTAACATTGTTTATGATATGACACGATCACAAACAAATATATATAATATATTGGTAAATTTGATGCCGTCACATATACATATTCATGTACGTGTATATTTCCACAGGAAACTCGTCAGTAATTGCTTATATTAAATTTTTCGTAATCCCAGATTTCGTAGACGATTTAGGGACATTCGTCTAAACTTGGCCGATTTCGTACCCTCATCTAAGGAGAGTAGCGAATTCTACCGAGGATTGCCGAATGGATTTAGGGATTGACAAATTGTATAAACAACTATTTATTGGAGATGACTACATGTTGCCTTTAATTTGTATTTAATTATGGCATTGACTTGCTGTCTCTTTGATTGTCATCTTTTACATAATTTTTCATCGATAAACGCTGGTCTATTTTTTTTGAAAATGTGCATGCGTGATTTATGAGTAAATGATATAAAACTTTTGTCACCAGTAATCTGAGGCCGTGTTCACACCAAACTCCATGTACAGTAAACTTGTTTACAATTAGTTTAACGTACTGGCCATTGGTTTCACATTAAATTTGTTCACATCTATACACCTTGTTTAATTACCTGTACATAAGATTCGTTCACACTTGTAAACTCTATGTCATTTAAATGTTCCATTACGTAGAATCGAATGAAAAGTTTTCGGACAACTTTTCTAGCAGTAAGGGAACGACCATTTGACTCTGAATAGGGGGGATGGAAATATTCCAAACCCCAATTGGATAAAGAAAACAATTCTGGTTCTATAGATGATAAAAAAATATTCTGAATCAAGAGTTTCCCCACACATTATAGTGTTAAATGTTGAAGAAAAAAAAAATTTGATTACCAGCATCAAATAAAAAAAAACCAAACAAACAAACAAACCCGTAAAACGTTTGCGCGGAAATAATTCTGACTCAGATAAATAAAAAAAATACCCCCCTTTTTTGAAGTTAAATGGTTGCTTCTTTATGAAAGCCATTTTGATGATTTGCAGTAGTTTAAGGATACTAAAGATGTCTCGATTAAGCATTAGATAACGTAGGCTGCAACAGCGTGCTTACAGACGAAGAAGAAGGATTGATATATTAGGGATCACTAGATTTCTATCTTTTCTGTTTGTTCAAATGGTACTCTTCTTCAAGAAGTATTTGGCAAAGGGGGTGGGGGGGGGGGGGGGTATTTACTTTTTAAGTGTAGTTTCACGGATCCGAGATACTGCACAAACAGTACATTTACCTCACACTTTTTAAGTAATGCATTTATGAGTGAATCGTTGTTTGAGTAAAGACCAGTGGCAAATATTTCTGTGTAAGTCAAGTTTATTCGGAAATACCTTAATTTTCAAATGAATTATGTGTTCGGCAATGATGCTGCTTTGAGTCTTGATAAGGGCTTAATAAAGCTACGTTAAGTTTTATTTCTAAACAAAACAAATAAATATATCAAGTTTAGACAAATATTTCTGTAAAGAACTTTTATTATAATAATTGCTATAAATATCAATTTTATTCAAAAGTCGTTTCTTCTTTAAATATGCACGGTGAAACTAATGTTTTAAATGCCTAGTTTTATGTACACTGAATCTACACAAGGCCTACATCGAGTATCGACTGCATGTAGACAAAACATGATTTACACTACATGAACATTGAATTTTATCAATGGGAACGTAATTTTGTTTAGTTTACGTGTGAGTTACACTTACACAACACCGAGTTTAGGTCAATGGGAACACGGCCTGATAAAACAAAGTACTACTAGTTTACTTAAGTCCGCTTTTCTTTATAAACATATGTCTCTTTTTCTTTATCGTTATATAAATTTGTCTGTATATTGTACAGCTATTCACAACTGGCTAATGATAATGCAATTTGGGATCTTTAAGAGAGGAACACTTGGTATTTAACACTTGTCTTTTATAGTTTCAGGAAAGTTTTTTTATTGCATTTTTCTGATAGGTTACTTTTATTTCTACTGTACTGTAAATATAAAAATGAAGATGTGGTATGATTGCCAATGAAATAACTCTCCACAAGAGACCAACAGGACACAGAAATAAACAACTATAGGTCATCGTACGGCCTTCAACAATGAGCAAAGTTCATACCGCATAGTTGGCTATAAAAGGCCCCAAAACGACAATGTATAACAATACAAACGAGAAAACCAACGGCCTAATTTATGTATTAACAAGAATGTTTCCCTAGTACACGAATGCCCCATCTGCACTATCATTTTCTATGTCCAATGGACTGTGAAAAATCTCCAATTGGCATTATAATTAGAAAGATCATATCATAAGAAACATATGTAAGTTTCAAGTTGATTGGACTTCAACTTCATCAAAAACTATCTCGACTGATAACCTTAACCTAAGCGTGACAGACAGACGGACGAACGGTACAACGAACGAACGGCCGAACAGACGGACGAACGGACGGACGCACAGACTAAAAAACTTAATGACTCTAGGTGGCAAAAAAATTCTTTGTTGGATGAACAATTAGTATGAAAGATGTTATCAGAACGAGGAAAGAAACACACTTGGCAACTAAAGGCCTACAACAGGAGCAAACACATAATGCATACACGCCACAACAGGTATCGACATGGAAATAGAATGGACAATGAAAACGGGGAATTTACCAAAGAGACAACAACCCGGCTATAGAGAAAAAAAACAGTCCAAAGCCACGAATGGGTCTTGAACGCATTTAGAAAATCCTGCACCCGAAGTCGGGCGTTTGCTGACCACCAAACAATTACAACGTAAACTAGTTCAGAGCAATTGACGCCAAATTAAAGTCCGAAACATACAAATAAACAAAACACACACACACGCACACGAGACTTACAAGGGCTAGAGGTTCATGACTTGGTACAGGCTTAAATTGTGGCGGGTTTTAACATCATAAGATGGTTTGTGAGGTCTTTTACCTTTAGTTACTAGTAGTAATATGGAATAAACAAACACAAAGCATATTTTAAATAAATTTCAAATACACGAACATTTAAAACTACGATTTTTTTTTTTAAATTATTCTGATACCCAATTTGATGCAGAAAAAAATTCTAGTCAAGAAATGAGAAATAAAATATTTTGAGTGTTAAATATTGACAAAAATAAATTAAATAGCGCGAGAGAGAAAAATCTGTATCAGACAAAAACAATAACCCCCCCCCCCCCCCCCCTTGAAGTTAAATGGTTACTCCCTAACAATGACTCTTCTAACACGTCTATTAAATATATTGTAAGCTTACTTTTTAATTGTTTATATTTCGGGCAAACTAGAATAATAATATTACATGTACTTAATCACGAGGAAACGTATTTATTACCATTCAAACAAAGTAAGATAATGCAGGCGAGGAACTTTCACACCATGACTCATGGTGGTGCTCCTTGTGAAAGGAGGCTTGTACGTAGTATAAATGCATACTTCGCCCCATGGCAAAACACCTAATTTCATAGTATATAACACTCACTAGCGTGTAAACTATCAATTGATCTATTGATCGTTAATTAAAACTTATTATCGATCAATTCATTTTTAATTGATGCAGATCACTTGTTTCACATGTGGTATGTTGAAAGAAGTTTTTAAAACAATACATACATAAACCAAGTTTTGTGTTTTGTAAAATCTACTCACTTACAATATAATAGCTTTAATACAGTCATTTACCTGATATTGTGTCTACAAATGGAGAAAAGACGATAAGGACATTTGATCCTTCATAGTAAGTAATTAATTAATTAAGTAAGCAAGTAATAAAATAAGAAATTATTTATTATAGTGACATGTGTATTATAACATATATTTATACAAGTACATGTACATGTACATCAATTTGATATTTACATCCGGCCCGAAGTTCCATCATAATATTAGTTCCAAAAGGAAAAGATATTCTTGAATATTATTTCCACAGGAATGAAAATAACAATATATGTTCCTAACGGAATAAATGGTTTAGAACATTTGTTCCAACAGGAATAGATATTATGACAATGTTTATAACAGTTTCCATTGTTAGGTGGAACAAATATACGTTGACAACTTTAGCAATATCTCATATTCGAAATACGTAAAAAATTGCAAAAGAGAAATACAGAATTAGACGAAAAGTTTTTTTTTCTTTCTATGAATGAATGCTGAATTTACAAATATTGCAGTTTAGAACTTGGTAATGTTTCAGTAAATGAATAAGTCTTTCGCTATCGTAATAGGCCATAGGCATAAATATTTGTGTCTAGGTTTCTCATCTAGCATCAACTGTTTTTCATCTTCGACTTCAGGTTTTTCACACAATACATATATTCGGTCTTGTCAATCAATTTGAAACAAACAAAAAATAAATGCGTAACTATATTGTTATTATATATCCCCTTCTCTGTATTTTGTAAGTACCTATCTCCTACTATGTGACACTGTAAGTATCTATCCCCTACCCTGTGGTAGTGTAAGTATGTATCTTCCCCCTTCTCTATGGTAATGGAAGTATGAGTCCCTTTCCGTGTGATATTGCTAATACTATAAGTATCTATACCCTTCCCTGTGGTAGTGTTAGTATGTGTCGCGTTCCCTTTGATACTATATGTATCTTCCCCCTTCTCTGTGGTAGTGTTAGTATGTGTCGCGTTCCATTTGATACTATATGTATCTTCCCCCTTCTCTGTGGTAATTGAAGTATGAGTCCCTTTCCGTGTGATATTGCTGATACTATCAGTATCTATTCCCTTCCCTGTGGTAGTGTAAGTATGTGTCGCGTTCCCTTTGATACTATATGTATCTATCCCTTCCCTGTGATACTGTAAGTATGTGTGTCCTTTTTCCTGTGATACTTTATGTATCCATCCCCTTCCTGTGGTACTGTAAGTATGTATCGCGTTCTTTTGATACTATAAGTATCTACCCCCTTCCCTGTGGTACTGTAAGTATGTGTCGTGTTCCTTTTTATACAATATGCATCTATACCCTTCCCTGTGGTAGTGTAATTATGTGTCGCGTTCCTTTTGATACTATATGTATCTATCCCCTTCCCTGTGGTACTGTAAGTATGTGTCGCGTTCTTTTGATACTATAAGTATCTACCCCCTTCCCTGTGGTACTGTAAGTATGTGTCGTGTTCTTTTTTATACTATATGTATCTATACCCTTCCCTGTGGTAGTGTAAGTATGTGTCGCGAGCCTTTTGATTATATATGTATCTATCCCCTTCCCTGTGGTACTGTAAGTATGTGTCGCGTTCCCTTTGCTACTATATGTATCTATTCCCTTCCCTGTGGTACAGTAAGTATGTGTGTCCTTTTTCCTGTGATACTTTATGTATCCATCCCCTTCCTGTGGTACTGTAAGTATGTGTCGCGTTCTTTTGATACTATAAGTATCTACCCCCTTCCCTGTGGTACTGTAAGTATGTGTCGTGTTCCCTTTGTTACTATATGTATCTATCCCCTTCCCTGTGGTACTGTAAGTATGTGTCGTGTTCCCTTTGATACTATATGTATCTATTCCCTTCCCTGTGGTACAGTAAGTATGTGTGTCCTTTTTCCTTTTGATACTTTATGTATCCATCCCCTTCTCTGTGGTAATTGAAGTATGAGTCCCTTTCCGTGTGATATTACTGATACTATCAGTATCTATTCCCTTCCCTGTGGTAGTGTAAGTATGTGTCGCGTTCCCTTTGATACTATATGTATCTATCCCTTCCCTGTGATACTGTAAGTATGTGTGTCCTTTTTCCTGTGATACTTTATGTATCCATCCCCTTCCTGTGGTACTGTAAGTATGTATCGCGTTCTTTTGATACTATAAGTATCTAACCCCCTTCCCTGTGGTACTGTAAGTATGTGTCGTGTTCCTTTTTATACAATATGCATCTATACCCTTCCCTGTGGTAGTGTAATTATGTGTCGCGTTCCTTTTGATACTATATGTATCTATCCCCTTCCCTGTGGTACTGTAAGTATGTGTCGCGTTCTTTTGATACTATAAGTATCTACCCCCTTCCCTGTGGTACTGTAAGTATGTGTCGTGTTCCTTTTTATACTATATGTATCTATACCCTTCCCTGTGGTAGTGTAAGTATGTGTCGCGAGCCTTTTGATTAATATATGTATCTATCCCCTTCCCTGTGGTACTGTAAGTATGTGTCGCGTTCCCTTTGCTACTATATGTATCTATTCCCTTCCCTGTGGTACAGTAAGTATGTGTGTCCTTTTTCCTGTGCTACTTTATGTATCCATCCCCTTCCTGTGGTACTGTAAGTATGTGTCGCGTTCTTTTGATACTATAAGTATCTACCCCCTTCCCTGTGGTACTGTAAGTATGTGTCGTGTTCCCTTTGTTACTATATGTATCTATACCCTTCCCTGTGGTAGTGTAAGTATGTGTCGCGTTCCTTTTGATACTGTATGTATCTATCCCCTTCCCTGTGGTACTGTAAGTATGTGTCGTGTTCCCTTTGATACTATATGTATCTATTCCCTTCCCTGTGGTACAGTAAGTATGTGTGTACTTTTTCCTTTTGATACTTTATGTATCCATCCCCTTCTCTGTGGTAATTGAAGTATGAGTCCCTTTCCGTGTGATATTGCTGATACTATCAGTATCTATTCCCTTCCCTGTGGTAGTGTAAGTATGTGTCGCGTTCCCTTTGATACTATATGTATCTATCCCTTCCCTGCGATACTGTAAGTATGTGTGTCCTTTTTCCTGTGATACTTTATGTATCCATCCCCTTCCTGTGGTACTGTAAGTATGTGTCGCGTTCTTTTGATACTATAAGTATCTACCCCCTTCCCTGTGGTACTGTAAGTATGTGTGGTGTTCCTTTTTATACTATATGTATCTATTCCCTTCCCTGTGGTAGTGTTATTATGTGTCGCGTTCCTTTTGATACTATATGTATCTATCCCCTTCCCTGTGGTACTGTAAGTATGTGTCGCGTTCTTTTGATACTATAAGTATCTACCCCTTCCCTGTGGTACTGTAAGTATGTGTCGTGTTCCTTTTTATACATTTTGTATCTATACCCTTCCCTGTGGTAGTGTAAGTATGTGTCACGTTCCTTTTGATTATATATGTATCTATCCCCTTCCCTGTGGTACTGTAAGTATGTGTCGCGTTCCCTTTGCTACTATATGTATCTATTCCCTTCCCTGTGGTACAGTAAGTATGTGTGTCCTTTTTCCTGTGATACTTTATGTATCCATCCCCTTCCTGTGGTACTGTAAGTATGTGTCGCGTTCTTTTGATACTATAAGTATCTACCCCCTTCCCTGTGGTACTGTAAGTATGTGTCGCGTTCCCTTTGATACTATATGTATCTATTACCCTTCCCTGTGGTAGTGTAAGTATGTGTTGCTTTCCTTTTGATACTGTATGTATCTATCCCCTTCCCTGTTGTACTGTAAGTATGTGTCGCGTTCCCTTTAATACTATATGCATCTATTCCTTTCCCTGTGGTACAGTAAGTATGTGTGTCCTTTTTCCTGTGATACTTTATGTATCCATCCCCTTCCTGTGGTACTGTAAGTATTTGTCGCGTTCCTTTTGATACTATAAGTATCTACCACCCTTCCCTGTGGTACTGTAAGTATGTGTCGCGTTCTTTTGATACTATATATATCTATACCCTTCCCTGTGGTAGTGTAATTATGTGTCGCGTTCCTTTTGATACTATATGTATCTATTCCCTTCCCTGTGGTAGTGTAAGTATGTGTCACGTTCCCTTTGATACTATATGTATCTATCCCTTCCCTGTTATACTGTAAGTATGTGTGTCCTTTTTTCCTGTGATACTTTATGTATCCATCCCCTTCCTGTTGTACTGTAAGTATGTGTCGCGTTTTTTTGATACTATAAGTATCTACCCCCTTCCCTGTGGTACTGTAAGTATTTGTCGTGTTCCTTTTTATACTATATGTATCTATACCCTTCCCTGTGGTAGTGTAATTATGTGTTGCGTTTCTTTTGATACTATATGTATCTATCCCCTTCCCTGTGGTACTGTAAGTATGTGTCGCGTTCTTTTGATACTATAAGTATCTACCCCCTTCCCTGTGGTACTGTAAGTATGTGTCGTGTTCCTTTTTATACTATATGCATCTATACCCTTCCCTGTGGTAGTGTAAGTATGTGTCGCGTTCCTTTTGATTATATATGTATCTATCCCCTTCCCTGTGGTACTGTAAGTATGTGGCGCGTTCCCTTTGCTACTATATGTATCTATTTCCTTCCCTGTGGTACAGTAAGTATGTGTGTCCTTTTTCCTGTGATACTTTATGTATCCATCCCCTTCCTGTGGTACTGTAAGTATGTGTCGCGTTCTTTTGATACTATAAGTATCTACCTCCTTCCCTGTGGTACTGTAAGTATGTGTCGCGTTCCCTTTGATACTTTATGTATCTATACCCTTCCTTGTGGTAGTGTAAGTATGTGTCGAGTTCCTTTTGATACTGTATGTATCTATCCCCTTCCCTGTGGTACTGTAAGTATGTGTCGTGTTCCCTTTGATACTATATGTATCTATTCCCTTCCCTGTGGTACAGTAAGTATGTGAGTCCTTTTTCCTGTGATACTTTATGTATCCATCCCCTTCCTGTGGTACTGTAAGTATGTGTCGCGTTCCTTTTGATACTATAAGTATCTACCCCCTTCCCTGTGGTACTGTAAGTATGTGTCGCGTTCCCTTTGATACTTTATGTATCTATACCCTTCCCTGTGGTAGTGTAAGTATGTGTCGCGTTCCTTTTGATACTATATATATCTATCCCCTTCCCTGTGGTACTGTAAGTATGTGTCGCGTTCCCATTGATACTATATGTATCTATTCCCTTCCCTGTGGTACAGTAAGTATGTGTTTCCTTTTTCCTGTGATACTTTAGGTTTCCATCCCCTTCCTGTGGTTATTTAAGTATGTGTCGCGTTCTTTTGATACTATAAGTATCTACCCCTTCCCTTTGGTACTGTAAGTATGTGTCACGTTCCCTTTGATACTATATATATCTATACCCTTCCCTGTGGTAGTGTAAGTATGTGTCGCGTTCCTCTTGATACTATATGTATCTATCCCCTTCCTTGTGGTACTGTAAGTATGTGTGTCCTTTTTCCTGTGATACTTTATGCATCATCCCCTTCATGTGGTACTGTAAGTATGTATCGCGTTCTTTTGATACTTTTAGTATCTACCCCCTTCTCCGTGGTACTGTAAGTATGTATCGCGTTCCTTTTGATACTATATGTATCGATACCCTTCCCTGTGGTAGTGTAAGTATGTGTCGCGTTCCTTTTGATACTATATGTATCTATTCCCTTCCCTGTGGTACTGTAAATATGTATCGCGTTCCCTACGATACTATATGTATCTATCCCCTTCCCTGTGGTACTGTAAGCATGTGTCGCGTTCCCTTTAATACTATATGTCTCTATACCCTTCCCTGTGGTACTGTAAGAATGTGTCGCGTTCGTTTTGATACTATATGCATCTATCCCCTTCCCTGTGGTACTGTAAGTATGTGTGTCCTTTTTCCTGTGATACTTTATGTATCCATCCCCTTCCTGTGGTTATTTAAGTATGTATCGCGCTCTTTTGATACTATTAGTATCTACCACCTCCCTGTGGTATTGTATGTATCGCGTTCCTTTTGATACTATATGTATCTATACCCTTCCCTGTTGTAGTGTAAGTATGTGTCGTGTGCCTTTTGATACTATATGTATCTATCCCCTTCCCTGTGGTACTGTAAGTAAGTGTCGCGTTCCCTTTGATACTATATGTATCTATCCCCTTTCCTGTGGTACTGTTAGCATGTGTTGCGTTCCTTTTGAAACTATATGTATCTATACCCTTTCCTGTGGTACTGTAAGTATGTATCGCGTTCCCTTTGATACTATAAGTATCTACCCCTTCCCTGTGGTAGTGTAAGTATGTGTCGCATTCCCTTCGATACTATATGTATCTATCCCCTACTTTGTGGTAGTGTAAGTATGTGTCGCGTGCCTTTTGATACTATATGTATCTATACCCTTCCCTGTGGTACTGTAAGTATGTGTCGCGTTCCCTTTGATACTATATGTATCTTTCAACTTCCCTGTGGTACTGCAAGTATGTGTGTCCTTTTTCCTGTGATACATTATGTATCCATCCTCTTCCTGTGGTACTGTAAGTATGTATTGCGTTCGTTTGATACTATAAGTATCTACCCCTTCCCTGTGGTACTGTAAGTATGTATCGCGTTCCTCTTTGATACTATATGTAAACTATACCCTTCCTGTGGTAGTGTAAGTATGTGTCGCGTTCCGTTTGATACTATATGTATCTATCCCCACCCCTGTGGTACTGTAAGTATGTGTCCCGTTCCCTTTGATACTTTATGTATCTATTCTCTTCCCTGTGGTGCTGTAAGTATGTGTCGCGTTCCCTTTGATACTATATGTATCTTTACCCTTCCCTGTGGCACTGTAAGTATGTGTCGCGTTCCCTTTGATATAATATGCATCTATACTCTTTCCTGTGGTAGTGTAAGTATGTGTCGCGTTCGTTTTGATACTATATGCATCTATTCCCTTCTCTGTGGTACTGAAAGTATGTATCGCGTTCCCTTTGATACTATATGTATATATCCCCTTCCCTGTGGTAGTGTAAGTATGCGTCGCGTTCTCTTCGATGCTATATGTATCAATCCCCTTCCCAGTGGTAGTGTAAGTATGTGCCGCATTCCTTTTGATACTATATGTATCTACTCCCTTCCCTGTGGTAGTGTAAGTATGTGTCGCGTTCCTTTTGATACTATATGTATCTATACCCTTCCCTGTGGTAGTGTAAGTATGTATCACGTTCTTTTGATACTATATATATCTATCCCCTTCCCTGTGGTATTGTTAGTATGTGTCGCATTCCCTTTGATACTATATGTATCTATCCCCTTCCCTGTAGTACTGTAAGTATATGTGTCCTTTTTCCTGTGATACTTTATGTATCATCCCCTTCCTATGGTAATGTAAGTATGTATTGCGTTCTTTTGATACTATAAGTATCTATCCCCTTCCCTGCGGTACTGTTAGTATGTGTAGTGTTCCTTTTTATACTATATGTATGTATAACCCTTCCCTGTGGTAGTGTAAGTATGTGTCGCGTTTCTTTTGATACTAATGTTTCTATCCCCTTCCCTGTGGTACTGTAAGTATGTGTCGCGTTCCCTTTGATACTCTATGTATCTATCCCCTTCCCTATAGTACTGTAAGTATGTGTGTCCTTTTTCCTGTGATACTTCATGTATCATCCCCTTCCTATGGTACTGTAAGTATGTATTGCGTTCTTTTGATACTATAAGTATCTACCCCCTTCCCTGCGGTACTGTTAGTATGTGTCGTGTTCCTTTTTATACTTTATGTATGTATACCCTTCCCTGTGGTAGTGTAAGTATGTGTCGAGTTCCTTTTGATACTATATGTATCTATCCCCTTCCCTATGGTACTGTAAGTATGAGTGTCCTTTTTCCTGTGATACTTTATGTATCATCCCCTTCCTATGGTACTGTAAGTATGTATCGTGTTCTTTTGATACTATAAGTGTCTACCCATTTCCCTGTGGTACTGTTAGTATGTGTCGCGTTCCTTTTGATACTATATGTATCTATACCCTTCCCCGTGGTAGTGTAAGTATGTGTCGCGTTCCTTTTGATACTTTATGTATCTATCCCATTCCCTGTGGTACTGTAAGTATGTGTCACGTTCCCTTTGATACTATATGTATCTATACCCTTCCCTGTGGTAGTGTAAGTATGTGTCGCGTTCCCTTTAATACTATATGTATCTATTCCGTTCCCTCTGGTACTGTTAGCATGTGTCGCGTTCATTTTAATAGTATATGTATCTATACCCTTTCCTGTGGTACTGTAGGTATGTATCGCGTTCCCTATGATACTATAAGTATCTACCCCCTTCCCTGTGGTACTATAAGTATGTATCGCGTTCCTTTTGATACTATATGTATCTGTACCCTTCCCTGTGATAGTGTAAGTATGTGTCGCGTTCGTTTTGATACTATATGTATCTATCCCCTTCCCTGTGGTACTGTAAGTATGTGTCGCGTTCCCTTTGATTATATATGTATCTTTCAACTTCCCTGTGGTACTGCAAGTATGTGTGTCCTTTTTCCTGTGATACATTATGTATCCATCCCTTTTCTGTGGTACTGTAAGTATGTATCGCATTCGTTTGATACTATAAGTATCTACCCCCTTCCCTGTGGTACTGTAAGTATGTATCGTGTTCCTTTTGATACTATATGTATATATACCCTTCCTGTGGTAGTGTAAGTATGTGTCGCGTTCCTTTTGATACTATATGTATCTATCCCCTCCCCTGTGGTACTGTAAATATGTGTCGCGTTCCCTTTGATACTTTATGTATCTATCCTCTTCCTTGTGGTGCTGTAAGTATGTGTCGCGTTCCCTATGATACTATATGTATCTTTACCCTTCCCTGTGGTACTATAAGTATGTTTCGCGTTCCCTTTGATACAATATGCATCTATACCCTTTCCTGTGGTAGTGTAAGTATGTGTTGCGTTCCTTTTGATACTATATGTGTCTATCCCCTTCCCTGTGGTACTGTAACTATGTGTCGCGTTCCTTTTGATACTATATGTATCTATCCCCTTCCCTGTGGTACTGTAAGTATGTGTCGCGTTCCCTTTGATACTATATGTATCTATCCCCTTCCCTGTGGTGCTCTAAGTATGTGTCGCGTTCCCTTTGATACTATATGTATCTATCCCCTTCCCTGTGTTACTGTAAGTATGTGTCGCGTTCCTTTTGATACTATATGTATCTATCCCCTTCCCTGTGGAACTGTAAGTATGTGTCGCGTTCCTTTTGATACTATATGTATCTTCCCCCTTCCCTGTGGTACTGTAAGTATGTGTTGCGTTCCTTTTGTTACTATATGTATCTATCCCCTTCCCTGTGGAACTGTAAGTATGTGTCGCGTTCCTTTTGATACTATATGTATCTTCCCCCTTCCCTGTGGTACTGTAAGTATGTGTCGCGTTCCTTTTGATGCTATATGTATCTATCCCCTTCCCTGTGGAACTGTAAGTATGTGTCGCGTTCCTTTTGATACTATATGTATCTTCCCCTTCCCTGTGGTACTGTAAGTATGTGTCGCGTTCCTTTTGATGCTATATGTATCTATCCCCTTCCCTGTGGAACTGTAAGTATGTGTCGCGTTCCTTTTGATACTATATGTATCTTCCCCTTCCCTGTGGTACTGTAAGTATGTGTCGCGTTCCTTTTGATGCTATATGTATATATCCCCTTCCCTGTGGAACTGTAAGTATGTGTCGCGTTCCTTTTGATACTATATGTATCTCCCCCCTTCCCTGTGGTACTGTAACTATGTGTCGCGTTCCTTTCGATACTATATGTATCTTCCCCCTTCCCTGTGGTACTGTAAGTATGTGTCGCGTTCCCTTTGATACAATATGATCTATACCCTTTCCTGTGGTAGTGTAAGTATGTGTTGCGTTCCTTTTGATACTATATGTGTCTATCCCCTTCCCTGTGGTACTGTAACTATGTGTCGCGTTCCTTTTGATACTATATGTATCTATCCCCTTCCTGTGGTACTGTAAGTATGTGTCGCGTTCCCTTTGATACTATATGTATCTATCCCCTTCCCTGTGGTGCTCTAAGTATGTGTCGCGTTTCCTTTGATACTATATGTATCTATCCCCTTCCCTGTGTTACTGTAAGTATGTGTCGCGTTCCTTTTGATACTATATGTATCTATCCCCTTCCCTGTGGAACTGTAAGTATGTGTCGCGTTCCTTTTGATACTATATGTATCTTCCCCCTTCCCTGTGGTACTGTAAGTATGTGTTGCGTTCCTTTTGATACTATATGTATCTATCCCCTTCCCTGTGGAACTGTAAGTATGTGTCGCGTTCCTTTTGATACTATATGTATCTTCCCCCTTCCCTGTGGTACTGTAAGTATGTGTCGCGTTCCTTTTGATGCTATATGTATCTATCCCCTTCCCTGTGGAACTGTAAGTATGTGTCGCGTTCCTTTTGATACTATATGTATCTCCCCCTTCCCTGTGGTACTGTAAGTATGTGTTGCGTTCCTTTTGATACTATATGTATCTTACCCCTTCCCTGTGGTACTGTAAGTATGTGTTGCGTTCCTTTTGATACTATATGTATCTTCCCCTTCCCTGTGGTACTGTAAATATGTGCCGCGTTTCTTTTGATACTATATGTATCTATCCCCTTCCCTGTGGTAGTGTAAGTATGTGTCGCGTTATTTTTGATACTATATGTATCTATCCCCTTCCCTGTGTACTGTAAGTATGTGTTGCGTTCCTTTTGATACTATATGTATTTTCCCCCTTCCCTGTGGTACTGTAAGTATGTGTCGCGTTACTTTTGATACTATATGTATCTATCCCCTTCCCTGTGGTACTGTAAGTATGTGTCGCGTTATTTTTGATACTATATGTATCTACCCCCTTCCCTGTGGTACTGTAAGTATGTGTCGCGTTCCCTTTGATACTTTATGTATAATCCCCTTCCATGTGGTACTGTAAGTATGTGTCGCGTTCCCCTTGATACTATATGTATCTCCCCCCTTCCCTGTGGTACTGCAGTATGTGTTGCGTTCCTTTTGATACTATATGTATCTTCCCCCTTCGCTGTTGTACTGTAAGTATGTGTCGCGTTACTTTTGATACTATATGTATCTATACCCTTCCCTGTGGTACTGTATTTATGTGTCGCGTTCCTTTTGATACTATATGTATATATCCCCTTCCCTGTGGTACTGTAAGTATGTGTCGCGTTCCTTTTGATACTATATGTATCTACCCCCTTCCCTGTGGTACTGTAATTATGTGTCGCGTTCCTTTTGATACTATATGTATCTTCCCCCTTCCTGTGGTACTGTCAGTATGTGTCGCGTTCCTTTTGTTACTATATTTATCTATCCACTTCCCTTTGGTACAGTAAGTATGTGTGTCCTTTTTCCTGTGATACTTTATGTATGTATGTATCTACCCCTTCCCTGTGGTACTGTAAGTATGTGTCGCGTTCCATTTGATACTATATGTATTTTCCCCTTCCGTGTGGTACTGTAAGTATGTGTCGCGTTCCTTTTGATACTATATGTATCTATCCCCTTCCCTGTGGTACTGTAAGTATGTGTCGCGTTCCTTTTGATACTATATGTATCTATCCCCTTTTTCTGTGGTACTGTAAGTATGTGTCGCGTCCCCTTTGATACAATATGTATCTATCCCCTTCCCTGTGGTACTGTAAGTATGTGTCGCCTTCCTTTTGATACTATATGTATCTATCCCTTCCCTGTGGTACTGTAAGTATGTGTCGCGTTCCCTTTGATACTATATGTATCTATCCCCTTCCCTGTGGTGCTGTAAGTATGTGTCGCGTTCCCTTTGATACTATATGTATCTTTACCCTTCCCTGTGGTACTGTAAGTATGTGTCGCGTTCCTTTTGATACTATATGTATGTATCCCCTTTTTCTGTGGTACTGTAAGTATGTGTCGCGTCCCCTTTGATACTATATGTATCTATCCCCTTCCCTGTGGTACTGTAAGTATGTGTCGCCTTCCTTTTGATACTATATGTATCTATCGCCTTCCCTGTGGTACTCTAAGTATGTGTCGCGTTCCTTTTGATACTATATGTATCTATTCCCTTCCCTGTGGTACTGTAAGTTGGTGTCGCGTTTCTTTTGATACTATATGTATCTATCCCCTTCCCTCTGATACTGCAAGTATGTGTCGCGTTCCTTTTGATACTATATGTATCTATCCCTTTCCCTGTGGTACTGTAAGTATTTGTCGCGTTCCCTTTGATACTATATGTATCTATCCCCTTCCCTGTGGTGCTGTTAGTATGTGTCGCGTTCCCTTTGATACTATATGTATCTTTACCCTTCCCTGTGGTACTGTAAGTATGCGTGGCGTTCCCTTTGATACAATATGTATCTATACCATTTCTTGTGGTAGTGTAAGTATGTATTGCGTTCATTTTGATAAAATATGTATCTATATCCTTCCCTCTGGTACTCTTAGTATGTGTCGCGTTCCTTTGATACTATATGTATCTATCCCCTTCCCCGTGGTACTGTAAGTATGTGTCGCGTTCATTTTGATACTATATGTATCTATACCCTTCCCTGTGGTTTTGTAAGTATGTGTCGCGTTCCCTTTGATACTATATGTATCTATCCCCTTCCCTGTGGTGCTGTAAGTATGTGTCGCGTTCCCTTTGATACTATATGTATCTATCCCCTTCCTTGTGGTACTGTAAGTATGTGTCGCGTTCCTTTTGATACTATATGTATCTATCCCCTTTTTCTGTGGTACTGTAAGTATGTTTCGCGTTCCCTTTGATACTATATGTATCTATCCCCTTCCCCGTGGTACTGTAAGTATGTGTCGCGTTCCTTTTGATACTATATGTATCTATCCCCTTCACTGTGGTACTGTAAGTATGTGTCGCGTTCCTTTTGATACTATATGTATCTATCCCCTTTTTCTGTGGTACTGTAAGTATGTTTTCGCGTTCCCTTTGATACTATATGTATCTATCCCTTCCCTGTGGTACTGTAAGTATGTGTCGCCTTCCTTTTGATACTATATGTATCTATCCCCTTCCCTGTGGTACTGTAAGTATGTGTCGCGTTCCCTTTGATACTATATGTATCTATCCCCTTCCCTGTGGTACTGTAAGTATGTGTCGCGTTCCTTTTGATACTATAATGTATCTATCCCCTTTTTCTGTGGTACTGTAAGTATGTGTCGCGTCCCCTTTGATACTATATGTATCTATCCCCTTCCCTGTGGTACTGTAAGTATGTGTCGCCTTCCTTTTGATACTATATGTATCTATCGCCTTCCCTGTGGTACTCTAAGTATGTGTCGCGTTCCTTTTGATACTTTATGTATCTATTCCCTTCCCTGTGGTACTGTAAGTTGGTGTCGCGTTTCTTTTGATACTATATGTATCTATCCCCTTCCCTCTGATACTGCAAGTATGTGTCGCGTTCCTTTTGATACTATATGTATCTATCCCTTTCCCTGTGGTACTGTAAGTATTTGTCGCGTTCCCTTTGATACTATATGTATCTATCCCCTTCCCTGTGGTGCTGTTAGTATGTGTCGCGTTCCCTTTGATACTATATGTATCTTTACCCTTCCCTGTGGTACTGTAAGTATGCGTGGCGTTCCCTTTGATACAATATGTATCTATACCATTTCTTGTGGTAGTGTAAGTATGTATTGCGTTCATTTTGATAAAATATGTATCTATATCCTTCCCTCTGGTACTCTTAGTATGTGTCGCGTTCCTTTTGATACTATATGTATCTATCCCCTTCCCCGTGGTACTGTAAGTATGTGTCGCGTTCATTTTGATACTATATGTATCTATACCCTTCCCTGTGGTTTTGTAAGTATTGTCGCGTTCCCTTTGATACTATATGTATCTATCCCCTTCCCTGTGGTGCTGTAAGTATGTGTCGCGTTCCCTTTGATACTATATGTATCTATCCTCTGTGATACTTATAGTGTTTGTATATGTATCTATCCCCCTTCCCTGTGGTACTGTAAGTATGTTCGCGTTCCATTTGATACTATATGTATCTATCCCCCTTCCTGTGGTACTGTAAGTATGTGTCGCGTTCCTTTTGATACTATATGTATCTATCCCCTTCCTGTGGTACTGTAAGTATGTGTCCGTTCCTTTTGATACTATATGTATCTATCCCCTTTTTCTGTGGTACTGTAAGTATGTTCGCGTTCCCTTTGATACTATATGTATCTATCCCCTTCCCTGTGGTACTGTAAGTATGTGTCGCCTTCCTTTTGATACTATATGTATCTATCCCCTTCCCTGTGGTACTGTAAGTATGTGTCGCGTTCCCTTTGATACTATATGTATCTATCCCCTTCCCTGTGGTACTGTAAGTATGTGTCGCGTTCCTTTTGATACTATATGTATCTATCCCCTTTTTCTGTGGTACTGTAAGTATGTGTCGCGTCCCCTTTGATACTATATGTATCTATCCCCTTCCCTGTGGTACTGTAAGTATGTGTCGCCTTCCTTTTGATACTATATGTATCTATCGCCTTCCTGTGGTACTCTAAGTATGTGTCGCGTTCCTTTTGATACTATATGTATCTATTCCCTTCCCTGTGGTACTGTAAGTTGGTGTCGCGTTTCTTTTGATACTATATGTATCTATCCCCTTCCCTCTGATACTGCAAGTATGTGTCGCGTTCCTTTTGATACTATATGTATCTATCCCTTTCCCTGTGGTACTGTAAGTATTTGTCGCGTTCCCTTTGATACTATATGTATCTATCCCCTTCCCTGTGGTGCTGTTAGTATGTGTCGCGTTCCCTTTGATACTATATGTATCTTTACCCTTCCCTGTGGTACTGTAAGTATGCGTGGCGTTCCCTTTGATACAATATGTATCTATACCATTTCTCTGTGGTAGTGTAAGTATGTATTGCGTTCATTTTGATAAAATATGTATCTATATCCTTCCCTCTGGTACTCTTAGTATGTGTCGCGTTCCTTTTGATACTATATGTATCTATCCCCTTCCCCGTGGTACTGTAAGTATGTGTCGCGTTCATTTTGATACTATATGTATCTATCCCTCCTGTGGTATTGTAAGTATGTGTCGCGTTCCTTTGATACTATATGTATCTATCCCTTCCCTGTGGTGCTGTAAGTATGTGTCGCGTTCCCTTTGATACTATATGTATCTATCCCTTCCTTGTGGTACTGTAAGTATGTGTCGCGTTCCTTTTGATACTATATGTATCTATCCCCTTTTTCTGTGGTACTGTAAGTATGTTTCGCGTTCCCTTTGATACTATATGTATCTATCCCTTCCCTGTGGTACTGTAAGTATGTGTCGCGTTCCTTTTGATACTATATGTATCTATCCCCTTCACTGTGGTACTGTAAGTATGTGTCGCGTTCCTTTTGATACTATATGTATCTATCCCCTTTTTCTGTGGTACTGTAAGTATGTTTCGCGTTCCCTTTGATACTATATGTATCTATCCCTTCCCTGTGGTACTGTAAGTATGTGTCGCCTTCCTTTTGATACTATATGTATCTATCCCCTTCCCTGTGGTACTGTAAGTATGTGTCGCGTTCCTTTGATACTATATGTATCTATCCCCTTCCTGTGGTACTGTAAGTATGTGTCGCGTTCCTTTTGATACTATATGTATCTATCCCCTTTTTCTGTGGTACTGTAAGTATGTGTCGCGTCCCCTTTGATACTATATGTATCTATCCCTTCCCTGTGGTACTGTAAGTATGTGTCGCCTTCCTTTGATACTATATGTATCTATCGCCTTCCCTGTGGTACTCTAAGTATGTGTCGCGTTCCCTTTTGATACTTTATGTATCTATTCCCTTCCCTGTGGTACTGTAAGTTGGTGTCGCGTTCTTTTGATACTATATGTATCTATCCCTTCCCTCTGATACTGCAAGTATGTGTCGCGTTCCTTTTGATACTATATGTATCTATCCCTTTCCCTGTGGTACTGTAAGTATTTGTCGCGTTCCCTTTGATACTATATGTATCTATCCCCTTCCTGTGGTGCTGTTAGTATGGTGTCGCGTTCCCTTTGATACTATATGTATCTTTACCCTTCCCTGTGGTACTGTAAGTATGCGTGCGTTCCTTTGATACAATATGTATCTATACCATTTCTTGTGGTAGTGTAAGTATGTATTGCGTTCATTTTGATAAAATATGTATCTATATCCTTCCCTCTGGTACTCTTAGTATGTGTCGCGTTCCTTTTGATACTATATGTATCTATCCCCTTCCCGTGGTACTGTAAGTATGTGTCGCGTTCATTTGATACTATATGTATCTATACCCTTCCCTGTGGTTTGTAAGTATGTGTCGCGTTCCCTTTGATACTATATGTATCTATCCCCTTCCTGTGGTGCTGTAAGTATGTGTCGCGTTCCTTTGATACTATATGTATCTATCCCCTTCCTTGTGGTACTGTAAGTATGTGTTTGCGTTCCTTTTGATACTATATGTATCTATCCCCTTTTCTGTGGTACTGTAAGTATGTTTCGCGTTCCCTTTGATACTATATGTATCTATCCCCTTCCCTGTGGTACTGTAAGTATGTGTCGCGTTCCTTTTGATACTATATGTATCTATCCCCTTCACTGTGGTACTGTAAGTATGTGTCGCGTTCCTTTTGATACTTATGTATAATATCCCCTTCCATGTGGTACTGTAAATAAGTGTCGCGTTCCCTTTGATACTATATGTATCTTCCCCTTCCCTGTGGTACTGTAAGTATGTGTCGCGTTACTTTTGATACTATATGTATCTATCCCCTTCCCTGTGGTACTGTAAGTATGTGTCGCGTTCCTTTTGATACTATATATATCTATACCCTTCCCTTTGGTATTGTAAGTATGTGTCGCGTTCCTTTTGATACTATATGTATCTACCCCTTTCCCTGTGGTACTGTAAGTATGTGTCGCGTTCCCTCTGATACTATGTGTATCTATCCCCTTCCATGTGGTATTGTAAGTATGTGTCGCGTTAAATTTTGATACTATATGTATCTATCCCCTTTCCTGTGGTACTGTCAATATGTAACGCGTTCCATTTGATACTATATGTATCTATCGCCTTCCCTGTGGTACTGTAAGTATGTGTCACGTTCCTTTTGATATATATGTATCTTCCCCTTCCCTGTGGTACTGTAAGTATGTGTCGCGTTCCTTTGATACTATATTATCTATCCCCTTCCCTTTGGTACTGTAAGTTGTGTCCTGTTTCTTTTGATACTTTATGTATCTATTCTCTTTAATGTGGTACTGTAACTATGTGTCGCGTTCCATTTGATACTATATGTATCTTCCCCCTTCCGTGTCGTACTGTAAGTATGTGTCGCGTTCCTTTTGATACTATATGTATCTATCCCCTTCCCTGTGGTACTGTAAGTATGTGTCGCGTTCCTTTTGATACTATATGTATCTATCCCCTTTTTCTGTGGTACTGTAAGTATGTTTCGCGTTCCCTTTGATACTATATGTATCTATCCCCTTCCCTGTGGTACTGTAAGTATGTGTCGCGTTCCTTTTGATACTATATGTAACTGCCCCCTTTCCTGTGGTACTGTAAGTATGTGTCGCGTTCCCTTTGATACTTTATGTATAATATCCCCTTCCATGTGGTACTGTAAGTATGTGTCGCGTTCCCTTTGATACTATATGTATCTCCCCCCTTTCCTGTGGTACTGTTAGTATGTGTTGCGTTCCTTTTGATGCTATATGTATCTTCCCCCTTCCCTGTGGTACTGTAAGTATGTGTCGCGTTCCCTTTGATACTATATGTATCTCCCCCCTTTCCTGTGGTACTGTTAGTATGTGTTGCGTTCCTTTTGATACTATATGTATCTCCCCCCTTTCCTGTGGTACTGTTAGTATGTGTTGCGTTCCTTTTGATACTATATGTATCTATCCCCTTCCCTGTGGTATTGTAAGTATGTGTCGCTTTATTTTTGATACTATATGTATCTTCCCCCTTCCCTGTGGTACTGTAAGTATGTGTCGCGTTACTTTTGATACTATATGTATCTATCCCCTTCCCTTTGGAACTGTAAGTATGTACGTGTTACTTTTGATACTATATGTATCTATCCCCTTCCCTGTGGTATTGTAAGTATGTGTCGCTTTATTTATGATACTATATGTATCTACCCCCTTCCCTGTGGTACTGTATTTATGTGTCGCGTTCCTTTTGATACTAAATGTATCTATCCCCTTCCCTGTGGTACTGTCAGTATGTGTCGCGTTCCATTTGATACTATATATATCTTTACCCTTTCCTGTAGTACTGTAAGTATGTGTGGCGTTCCCTTTGATACAATATCTATTTATACCCTTTCTTGTGGTAGTGTAAGTATGTATTGCGTTCATTTTGATAAAACATGTATCTATACCCTTTCTTCTGGTATTGTAAGTATGTGTCGCCTTCCTTTTGATACTATATGTATCTATCCCCTTCCCTGTGGTACTCTTAGTATGTGTCGCGTTCCTTTTGATACTATATGTATCTATCCCCTTCCCTTTGGTACTGTAAGTGTGTGTCCTGCTTTTTTTGATACTTTATGTATCTATACCCTTCCCTGTGGTGCTGTAAGTATGTGTGGCGTTCCCTTTGATACAATATGTATCTATACCCTTCCCTGTGGTGCTGTAAGTATGTGTCGCGTTCCTTTTGATACTATATGTATCTATCCCTTTCCCTGTGGTACTGTAAGTATTTGTCGCGTTCCCTTTGATATTATATGTATCTATCCCCTTCCCTGTGGTGCTGTAAGTATGTGTCGCGTTCTCTTTGATACTATATGTATCTTAACCCCTCCCTGTGGTACTGTAAGTATGTGTGGCGTTCCCTTTGATACACTATGTATCTATACCCTTTCTTGTGGTAGTGTAAGTATGTATTGCGTTCCTTTTGATACAATATGTATCTATACCCTTTACTGTGGTATTGTAAGTGTGTGTCGCGTTCCTTTTGATATTATATGTATCTATCCCCTTCCCTGTGGTACTGTAAGTATGTGTCACGTTCCTTTTGATACTATATGTAATTATCCCCTTCCCTGTGGTACTGTAAGTATGTGTCGCGTTACTTTTGATACTATATGTATCTATCCCCTTCCCTGTGGTACTGTAAGTATGTGTCGCGTTGGTTTTGATACTATATGTATCTATACCCTACCCTTTGGTATTGTAAGTATGTGTCGCGTTCCTTTTGATACTATATGTATCTACCCCCTTCCCTGTGGTACTGTAAGTATGTGTCGCGTTCCCTCTGATACTATATGTATCTATCCCCTTCCATGTGGTATTGTAAGTATGTGTCGCGTTACTTTTGATACTATATGTATCTATACCCTTCCCTTTGGTATTGTAAGTATGTGTCTCGTTACTTTTGATACTATATGTATCTATCCCATTCCCTGTGGTACTGTCAGTATGTAACGCGTTCCATTTGATACTATATGTATCTATCGCCTTCCCTGTGGGACTGTAAGTTGGTGTCGCGTTCCTTTTGATACTATATGTATCTATCCCCTTCCCTGTGGTACTGTAAGTATGTGTCGCGTTACTTTTGATACTATATGTATCTATCCCCTTCCCTTTGGAACTGTAAGTATGTGTCGCTTTATTTTTGATTCTATATGTATCTACCCCCTTCCCTGTGGTACTGTATTTATGTGTCGCGTTCCTTTTGATATTTTATGTATCTATCCCCTTCCCTGTGGTACTGTCAGTATGTGTCGCGTTCCATTTGATACTATATATATCTTTACCCTTCCCTGTAGTCCTGTAAGTATGTGTGGCGTTCCCTTTGATACAATATGTATTTATACCCTTTCTTGTGGTAGTGTAAGTATGTATTGCGTTCATTTTGATAAAATATGTATCTATACCCTTTCCTGTGGTATTGTAAGTATGTGTCGCCTTCCTTTTGATACTATATGTATCTATCCCCTTCCCTGTGGTACTCTAAGTATGTGTCGCGTTCCTTTTGATACTATATGTATCTATCCCCTTCCCTGTGGTACTGTAAGTATGTGTCGCGTTCCCTTTGATACTTTATGTATAATATCCCCTTCCATGTGGTACTGTAAGTATGTGTCGCGTTCCCTTTGATACTATATGTATCTCCCCCCTTCCCTGTGGTACTGTAAGTATGTGTTGCGTTCCTTTTGATACTATATGTATCTTCCCCCTTCCCTGTGGTACTGTAAGTATGTGTCGCGTTACTTTTGATACTATATGTATCTCTCCCCTGCCCTGTGGTACTGTAAGTATGTGTCGCGTTCCTTTTGATACTATATGTATCTATCCCCTTCCCTGTGGTACTGTAAGTATGTGTCGCGTTCATTTTGATACTATATGTATCTATACCCTTCCCTGTGGTTTTGTAAGTATGTGTCAAGTTCCCTTTGATACTATATGTATCTATCCCCTTCCCTGTGGTGCTGTAAGTATGTGTCGCGTTCCCTTTGATACTATATGTATCTATACCCTTCCCTGTGGTGCTGTAAGTATGTGTGGCGTTCCCTTTGATACAATATATATCTATACCCTTCCCTGTGGTGCTGTAAGTATGTGTCGCGTTCCTTTTGATACTATATGTATCTATCCCTTTCCCTGTGGTACTGTAAGTGTGTGTCGCGTTCCTTTTGATACTATATGTATCTATCCCCTTCCCTGTGGTGCTGTAAGTATGTGTCGCGTTCTCTTTGATACTATATGTATCTTAACCCTTCCCTGTGGTACTGTAAGTATGTGTGGCGTTCCCTTTGATACACTATGTATCTATAACCTTTCTTGTGGTAGTGTAAGTATGTATTGCCTTCCTTTTGATACAATATGTATCTATACCCTTTACTGTGGTATTGTAAGTGTGTGTCGCGTTCCTTTTGAAATTATATGTATCTATCCCCTTCCCTGTGGTACTGTAAGTATGTATCACGTTCCTTTTGATACTATATGTATCTATCCCCTTCCCTGTGGTACTGTAAGTATGTGTCTCGTTCCTTTTGATACTATATGTATCTATCCCCTTCCCTGTGGTACTGTCAGTATGTGTCGCGTTCCATTTGATACTATATGTATCTTTACCCTTGCTTGTGGTACTGTAAGTATGTGTGGCGTTCCCTTTGATACAATATGTATTTATATCCTTTCTTGTGGTAGTGTAAGTATGTATTGCGTTCATTTTGATAAAATATGTATCTATACCCTTTCCTGTGGTATTGTAAGTATGTGTCGCCTTCCTTTTGATACTATATGTATCTATCCCCTTCCCTGTGGTACTCTAAGTATGTGTCGCGTTCCTCTTGATACTATATGTCTGTATCCCCTTCCCTGTGGTACTGTAAGTATGTGTCGCGTTCCCTTTGATACTTTATGTATAATATCCCCTTCCATGTGGTACTGTAAGTATGTGTCGCGTTCCCTGTAATACTATATGTATCTTCCCCCTTCCCTGTGGTACTGTAAGTAAGTGTTGCGTTCCTTTTGATACTATATGTATCTTCCCCCTTCCCTGTGGTACTGGAAGTATGTGTCGCGTTACTTTTGATACTATATGTATCTATCCCCTTCCCTGTGGTACTGTAAGTATGTGTCGCGTTCCTTTTGATACTATATATATCTATCCCCTTCCCTGTGGTACTGTAAGTATGTGTCGCGTTCCTTTTGATACTATATGTATCTATACCCTTCCCTTTGGTATTGTAAGTGTGTGTCGCGTTCCTTTTGAAATTATATGTATCTATCCCCTTCCCTGTGGTACTGTAAGTATGTATCACGTTCCTTTTGATACTATATGTATCTATCCCCTTCCCTGTGGTACTGTAAGTATGTGTCTCGTTCCTTTTGATACTATATGTATCTATCCCCTTCCCTGTGGTACTGTCAGTATGTGTCGCGTTCCATTTGATACTATATGTATCTTTACCCTTGCTTGTGGTACTGTAAGTATGTGTGGCGTTCCCTTTGATACAATATGTATTTATATCCTTTCTTGTGGTAGTGTAAGTATGTATTGCGTTCATTTTGATAAAATATGTATCTATACCCTTTCCTGTGGTATTGTAAGTATGTGTCGCCTTCCTTTTGATACTATATGTATCTATCCCCTTCCCTGTGGTACTCTAAGTATGTGTCGCGTTCCTCTTGATACTATATGTCTGTATCCCCTTCCCTGTGGTACTGTAAGTATGTGTCGCGTTCCCTTTGATACTTTATGTATAATATCCCCTTCCATGTGGTACTGTAAGTATGTGTCGCGTTCCCTGTAATACTATATGTATCTTCCCCCTTCCCTGTGGTACTGTAAGTAAGTGTTGCGTTCCTTTTGATACTATATGTATCTTCCCCCTTCCCTGTGGTACTGGAAGTATGTGTCGCGTTACTTTTGATACTATATGTATCTATCCCCTTCCCTGTGGTACTGTAAGTATGTGTCGCGTTCCTTTTGATACTATATATATCTATCCCCTTCCCTGTGGTACTGTAAGTATGTGTCGCGTTCCTTTTGATACTATATGTATCTATACCCTTCCCTTTGGTATTGTAAGTATGTGTCGCGTTCCTTTTGATACTATATGTATCTACCCCTTTCCCTGTGGTACTGTAAGTATGTGTCGCGTTCCCTCTCATACTATGTGTATCTATCCCCTTCCATGTGGTATTGTAAGTATGTGTCGCGTTACTTTTGATACTATATGTATCTATCCCCTTCCCTGTGGTACTGTCAGTATGTAACGCGTTCCATTTGATACTATATGTATCTATCGCCTTTCCTGTGGGACTGTAAGTTGATGTCGCGTTCCTTTTGATACTAAATGTATCTATCTCCTTCCCTCTGTTACTGTAAGTATGTGTCGCGTTCCTTTTGATACTATATGTATCTATTCCCCTGTGGTTCTTAAATATGTGTCGTCCTTTGATACATATGTAAATTACCTTCCTTTTTGTGCTGTAGTATGTTTGCTTATTTGATACATATGTATCTATACCCTTCCTGTGGTACTGTAGTATTGTGCTTCCTTTGATACTATATGTATCTATCCCTTTCCTGTGGTACTGTAAGTTGTGTCGCGTTCTTTTGATACAAAGTATTATCCCTTCCCCTGTTATGTAAATGTGTCCTTCCCTTTTTATACTTTATGTAAAACCCCCCTTCCCCTTTTTTGTAGTTTTCCCCTTTTTTATTTTTTCCCCCCCCCCTGTTTTGGGGGGTTTTTTTGTCTTTTTTTTCCCTTCTTTTCCCCCCCTTGTTAGTATTTTTCCCTTTAAAATTAGTATTCCCCCCCCCCCTTTTTTTAAATTTTTTCCCTTTTTTCTAAGTTTTTCCCCTTCCTTTTTTACTTTGTATTTCCCTTCCCTTTGTTTAAAAAATTTTTCTTCCCCTTTTGGGGTTTTTTTTTTGTGCCCTTCCTTTTGTACTTTTTATCTATCCCCCTTCCCCGGGGGGTATTTGTTTGGGTTTTTTTCTTTTGTTTAAATTTTTT
>CM034354.1:115481084-115557980 GCA_019925275.1 Mytilus edulis
ATACTTAAGATAACGTCTTGTCTGTTAAACCTGTGTAAATAACAGCAAGACGTATGATGATTCAGTGAAAAGAGGAGTAGGATTATACTAAAGATAACGTCTTGTCCGTTCAACTTGTGTAAATAACAACAAGACGTATGATGATTCAGTGAAAAGAGGAGTAGGATTATACTTAAGATAACGTCATGTCTGTTAAACCTGTGTAAATAACAACAAAACGTATGATGATTCAGTGAAAAGAGGAGTAGGATTATACTTAAGATAACGTCATGTCCGTCAAACCTGTGTAAATAACAACAAGACGTATGATGATTCAGTGAAAAGAGGAGTAGGATTATACTTAACCGTAGTACTGCAGGACCTCGCTATATCGACGACCTAGATAAGTTTTGTTAACTGCCGGTCGTCGATATATTGACTACTTCCGGTATTTCATTCATTGCCGGTCGTCGATAAATAGACTTTCTATATATGGTTAGGAATTTCGGTTATAGCCAATGAAATCGTTATTTCTGAACCGAGTAATCAACGCGTCAGAGGAAGGAATTTCCTACAAAGAACTGTTTTCATTGGTTCTCTACGACATTCCTTTCTGAAATAAATTTGTGTAGAAAATACACATCGGCTTTGTGTACATTCGTGTTTTTATGAATGGAGGTGGTCGAAGAAGTTGCGGACGGTGACGCGTTATTAGAGTTAGTAGAGCCTGATAATCACGATTTCGTTAGAGAAATATTCTTAAATGACGATTCAGGGAATGAATTTTTGGGTTTTGATGAAGATGACCTCGAAAATGACGAACAAATCGCGCCGTTCGAGGACACTTGGATACGAGGAAACTTGGACACACGTGCGCTCCCGTTTGACAAGGAGAAGTCCCTGAACTTTGACGTTGGGGACAATCCAGAAATGATAGATTTTCTGCGTTTGATTTTAGACAATGTGTTTTTTGACACATTGGTTGTGGAGACAAACCGATATGCTTCCGACTTCTTTGCAACCCCAGACGGTCAAAATCTGAAGCCACACTCTCGTTTCAAACAATGAGAAGATGTCAACCGGGATGACATGTCTCGCTTTATAGGGATGATAATTGCCATGGGGTTGGTCCAACAGCAAGACCTTCATGACTACTGGAGTAAAGACGAACTACTGGAGACCTATTTATGACCATCTTAGGTCTAACTTTCATGAGTTATACTATCCAGAGGAGAACATTGCCATTGATGAAGGGATGGTAGCTTGGAGGGGAAATTTGTCCTTTCGTGTTTACATGCCGGACAAGCCAAACAAGTTTGGGGTGAAGCTTTTTATGCTTTGCGACTCATCAAATGGTTATTGCTCCCGTTCGGAGATCTATTATGCCACAGACCAAAACCCATCACCAAAAGGAAAGATTTATGATCTGGTAATGAGGCTTATGCAGCCCTATCTAAATAAGGGTCACAAGTTGTATGTCGACAACTACTATACATCCCCTATCCTTTTCCATGATCTAAGGCAGTTAGGGACAGGGGCTTGCGGCACATTACGTTCAAACAGAAAAGGAGTCCCAGATGATATCAAGAATGTGAAGTTAAAGAAGGGGAAAGTGTTGCAATGACAAATGGAATCCTTCAGATTTTGAAGTGGAAAGACAAACGGGATGTCCATGTATGTTCTTCAATTCATACCGCTGAGTTTGTCAATACAGGAAGGAATGACAGAGTCACTGGTCAAGCTATTCAAAAGCCAGAATCTGTTATGGATTATAACAAATACATGGGAGCTGTTGACAGATGTGACCAGATGATCACCTACCCTGCCTTTAAGAGACGGACCCTGAAGTGGTGGAAGAAATTTTTTTCCATCTTTTGATGTTGGCAACTCTCAATGCATACCTTTTATATGTTGAATTTTGTCGCAAGAAAAACAGAAAGCCAGTCTTGCACAGGGTTTTTAGAAGAGAAGTTGTAAAGAGCTTAATTAGTGCAACTGCCCCACCTCTACCAGTTGTACGCGGAGCAGCAAATGCTCGTGATATGGAGCGCCTAACTGGAAGGCATTTTATTAGCAAAATTGTCCAGAAGGAAGGACTGAAGTCAAAACCACTGAGAACATGTCCAGTTTGCAATGTTCCTACAGGGAAAAGAAAGACAGCTGGTGATGGGAGAAAAGTTGTGAGATCAAGCTATGAATGTAAAGACTGTGATGTCGGACTTTGTGTTGATCCTTGCTTTTGTTTGTACCATACTTACAAAGACTTCAAAACTGCCCATAGGAGACTTACGCGTCCGCAAGAAAATGACAGTGAAAGTGACAGTGACTAGTTTTCTTTAAAATTGACAAGGTGTAAATATTCTTTAATTTATTGGATGTAATAGTGTACATATAATAGTTCTTAGAATACAATCAACAATGAATTTTTAGTCATAACTTTTGGATAATTGATCATGGATTACTGAAAACTTACATGGAGTATTAAACTTAAATTTTTCATGAAGGTAAGGCATTTGCATGCCTTATTTTTCACCATCATTGCATGGCATGTAAGGAATGGATAGAATTAATTATTTTTGATGATATGAAGAGTAATTTATTAATTAATAAGCATGATTATTAAATAAAAAACACAAATGAACATTTTTTTTCTCTTTAATATGACATATTTACATTAATATATAACAGAAAATCTTGATTTTTTCACTCTGAAAAACTCTGTTCAATTCTGAAAAATAAATACAATTAGTGTTATTACAAAAAAGCAACAGATCATTGATTAAATTGAGAAAATAATAACATGGGGTAAAAGTGATAAAAATTATCAAAACAAGCTGGCACAGAGAGATGCAGAGCTTAATTAACATCTCGGCTGTAGCTGTATGTTGATTATCTAAATATAGCTGGCAGAACTAGGGTTAAGATAACGTCTTGTCTGTCAAACCTGTGTAAATAACAGCAAGACGTATGATGATTCAGTGAAAAGAGGAGTAGGATTATACTTAAGATAACGTCTTGTCTGTCAAACCTGTGTAAATAACAACAAGACGTATGATGATTCAGTGAAAAGAGGTGTAGGATTATTCGTAAGATAACGTCATGTCTGTCAAACCTGTGTAAATAACAACAAGACGTATGATGATTCAGTGAAAAGAGGAGTAGGATTATTCGTAAGATAAAGTCCTGTCCGTCAAACCTGTGTAAATAACAACAAGACGTATGATGATTCAGTAAAAAGAGGTGTAGGATTATTCGTAAGATAACGTCCTGTCCGTCAAACCTGTGTAAATAACAACAAGACGTATGATGCTTCAGTGAAAAGAGGAGTAGGATTATTCGTAAGATAACGTCCTGTCCGTCAAACATCTGTAAATAACAACAAAACGTATGATGATTCAGTGAAAAGAGGAGTAAGATTATACTTAAGATAACGTCTTGTCCGTCAAACCTGTGTAAATAACAACAAGACGTATGATGATTCAGTGAAAAGAGGAGTAGGATTATTCGTAAGATAACGTCCTGTCCGTCAAACCTGTGTAAATAACAACAAGACGTATGATGATTCAGTGAAAAGAGGGTAGGATTATTCGTAAGATAACGTCCTGTCCGTCAAACCTGTGTAAATAACAACAAGACGTATGATGATTCAGTGAAAAGAGGAGTAGGTTTATACATAAGATAACGTCCTGTCTGTCATACCTGTGTAAATAACAACAAGACGTATGATGATTCATTGAAAAGAGGAGTAGGATTATACTTAAGATAACGTCCTGTCTGTCATACCTGTGTAAATAACAACAAGACGTATGATGATTCATTGAAAAGAGGAGTAGGATTATACTTAAGATAACGTATTGTCTGTCATACTGTGTAAATAACAACAAGACGTATGATGATTCAGTGAAAAGAGGTGTAGGATTATTCGTAAGATAACGTCCTGTCCGTCAAACCTGTGTAAATAACAACAAGACGTATGATGATTCAGTGAAAAGAGGAGTAGGATTATACTTAAGATAACGTCTTGTCTGTCAAATCTGTGTAAATAACAACAAGACGTATGATGATTCAGTGAAAAGAGGAGTAGGATTATACTTAAGATAACGTCTTGTCTGTCATACCTGTGTAAATAACAACAAGACGTATGATGATTCGGTAAAAAGGAGTAGGATTATACTTAAGATAACGTCTTGTATGTCAAACCTGTGTAAATAACAACAAGACGTATGATGATTCAGTGAAAAGAGGAGTAGGATTATACTTAAGATAACGTCTGTCTGTCAAACCTGTGTAAATAACAACAAGACGTATGATGATTCAGTGAAAAGAGGGGTAGGATTATTCTTAAGATAACGTCTTGTCTGTCATACCTGTGTAATAACAACAAGACGTATGATGATTCAGTGAAAAGAGGAGTAGGATTATACTTAAGATAACGTCTTGTCTGTCAAATCTTTGTAAATAACAACAAGACGTATGATTATTCAGTGAAAAGAGGAGTAGGATTATACTTAAGATAACGTCTTGTCTGTCATACCTGTGTAAATAACAACCAGACGTATGATGATTCAGTGAAAAGAGGAGTAGGATTATACTTAAGATAACGTCTTGTCTGTCATACCTGTGTAAATAACAACAAGACTTATGATGATTCAGTGAAAAGAGGAGTAGGATTATCCTTAAGATAACGTCTTGTCTGTCATACCTGTGTAAATAACAACAAGACGTATGATGATTCAGTGAAAAGAGGTGTAGGATTATTCGTAAGATAACGTCCTGTCCGTCAAACATGTGTAAATAACAACAAGACGTATGATGACTCAGTCAAAAGAGGAGTAAGATTATACTCAAGATAACGTCATGTCTGTCAAACCTGTGTAAATAACAACAAGACGTATGATGATTCAGTTAACAGAGGAGTAGGATTATACTTAAGATAATGTCATGTCTGTCATACCTGTGTAAATAACAACACGACGTATGATGATTCAGTAAAAAGAGGAGTAGGATTATACTCAAGATAACGTCTTGTCCGTCAAACATGTGTTATCACAACAAGATGTATGATGATTCGGTAAAAAGAGAGGTAGGATTATACTTAAGATAACGTCTTGTCTGTCAAACCTGTGTAAATAACAACAAGACGTATGATGATTCAGTAAAAAGAGGAGTAGGATTATACTTAAGATAATGTCTTGTCTGTCAAACCTGTGTTAATAACAACAAGACGTATGATGATTCAGTAAAAAAGGAGTAGGATTATACTCAAGATAACGTCTTGTCCGTCAAACATGTGTAAATAACAACAAGACGGATGATGATTCAGTAAAAGAGGAGTAGGATTATACTTAAGATAACGTCATGTCTGTCAAACCTTTGTAAATAACAACAAGACGTATGATGATTCGGTAAAAGGGAGTAGGATTATACTTAAGATAACTCTTGTCTGTCAAACCTGTGTAAATAACAACAAGACGTATGATGATTCAGTAAAAAGAGGAGTAGGATTATACTTAATATAACGTCTTGTCTGTCAAACCTGTGTAAATAACAGCAAATTATGATTAATTGAGAAAATAATATACAGGGTAAAAAGTTTTTCATAAAAATTATCAAAACAAGCTGAACAGAAGAGAGCAGAGCTTAATTAACATCTCGCTGTAGCTGTATGTTGATTTAACTAAATAAGCTAGGCAGAAAAAGGGTATTAAGATAACGTCTTGTCTGTCAAACCTGTGTAAATAACAGCAAGACGTATGATGATTCAGTGAAAAGAGGAGTAGGATTATACTTAAGATAACGTCTTGTCTGTCAAACCTGTGTAAATAACAACAAGACGTATGATGATTCAGTGAAAAGAGGTGTAGGATTATTCGTAAGATAACGTCATGTCTGTCAAACCTGTGTAAATAACAACAAGACGTATGATGATTCAGTGAAAAGAGGAGTAGGATTATTCGTAAGATAAGTCCTGTCCGTCAAACCTGTGTAAATAACAACAAGACGTATGATGATTCAGTGAAAAAGAGGTGTAGGATTATTCGTAAGATAACGTCCTGTCCGTCAAACCTGTGTAAATAACAACAAGACGTATGATGTTCAGTGAAAAGAGGAGTAGGATTATTCGTAAGATAACGTCCTGTCCGTCAAACATCTGTAAATAACAACAAAACGTATGATGATTCAGTGAAAAGAGGAGTAAGATTATACTTAAGATAACGTCTTGTCCGTCAAACCTGTGTAAATAACAACAAGACGTATGATGATTCAGTGAAAAGAGGAGTAAGATTATTCGTAAGATAACGTCCTGTCCGTCAAACCTGTGTAAATAACAACAAGACGTATGATGATTCAGTGAAAAGAGGTGTAGGATTATTCGTAAGATAACGTCCTGTCCGTCAAACCTGTGTAAATAACAACAAGACGTATGATGATTCAGTGAAAAGAGGAGTAGGTTTATACATAAGATAACGTCCTGTCTGTCAATACCTGTGTAAATAACAACAAGACGTATGATGATTCATTGAAAAGAGGAGTAGGATTATACTTAAGATAACGTCCCTGTCTGTCATACCTGTGTAAATAACAACAAGACGTATGATGATTCATTGAAAAGAGGAGTAGGATTATACTTAAGATAACGTATTGTCTGTCATACCTGTGTAAATAACAACAAGACGTATGATGATTCAGTGAAAAGAGGTGTAGGATTATTCGTAAGATAACGTCCTGTCCGTCAAACCTGTGTAAATAACAACAAGACGTATGATGATTCAGTGAAAAGAGGAGTAGGATTATACTTAAGATAACGTCTTGTCTGTCAAATCTGTGTAAATAACAACAAGACGTATGATGATTCAGTGAAAAGAGGAGTAGGATTATACTTAAGATAACGTCTTGTCTGTCATACCTGTGTAAATAACAACAAGACGTATGATGATTCGGTAAAAAGAGGAGTAGGATTATACTTAAGATAACGTCTTGTATGTCAAACCTGTGTAAATAACAACAAGACGTATGATGATTCAGTGAAAAGAGGAGTAGGATTATACTTAAGATAACGTCTTGTCTGTCAAACCTGTGTAAATAACAACAAGACGTATGATGATTCAGTGAAAAGAGGAGTAGGATTATTCTTAAGATAACGTCTTGTCTGTCATACCTGTGTAAATAACAACAAGACGTATGATGATTCAGTGAAAAGAGGAGTAGGATTATACTTAAGATAACGTCTTGTCTGTCAAATCTTTGTAAATAACAACAAGACGTATGATTATTCAGTGAAAAGAGGAGTAGGATTATACTTAAGATAACGTCTTGTCTGTCATACCTGTGTAAATAACAACCAGACGTATGATGATTCAGTGAAAAGAGGAGTAGGATTATACTTAAGATAACGTCTTGTCTGTCATACCTGTGTAAATAACAACAAGACTTATGATGATTCAGTGAAAAGAGGAGTAGGATTATCCTTAAGATAACGTCTTGTCTGTCATACCTGTGTAAATAACAACAAGACGTATGATGATTCAGTGAAAAGAGGTGTAGGATTATTCGTAAGATAACGTCCTGTCCGTCAAACATGTGTAAATAACAACAAGACGTATGATGACTCAGTCAAAAGAGGAGTAAGATTATACTCAAGATAACGTCATGTCTGTCAAACCTGTGTAAATAACAACAAGACGTATGATGATTCAGTTAACAGAGGAGTAGGATTATACTTAAGATAATGTCATGTCTGTCATACCTGTGTAAATAACAACACGACGTATGATGATTCAGTAAAAAGAGGAGTAGGATTATACTCAAGATAACGTCTTGTCCGTCAAACATGTGTTATCACAACAAGATGTATGATGATTCGGTAAAAAAGAGGTAGGATTATACTTAAGATAACGTCTTGTCTGTCAAACCTGTGTAAATAACAACAAGACGTATGATGATTCAGTAAAAAGAGGAGTAGGATTATACTTAAGATAATGTCTTGTCTGTCAAACCTGTGTTTAATAACAACAAGACGTATGATGATTCAGTAAAAAGAGGAGTAGGAATTATACTCAAGATAACGTCTTGTCCGTCAAACATGTGTAAAAATAACAACAAGACGGATGATGATTCAGTAAAAAGAGGAGTAGGATTATACTTAAGATAACGTCATGTCTGTCAAACCTTTGTAAATAACAACAAGACGTATGATGATTCGGTAAAAAGGGGAGTAGGATTATACTTAAGATAACGTCTTGTCTGTCAAACCTGTGTAAATAACAACAAGACGTATGATGATTCAGTAAAAAGAGGAGTAGGATTATACTTAATATAACGTCTTGTCTGTCAAACCTGTGTAAATAACAGCAAGACGTATGATGATTCAGTGAAAAGAGGAGTAGGAGTATACTTAAGATAACGTCTTGTCCGTTCAACTTGTGTAAATAACAACAAGACGTATGATGATTCATTGAAAAGAGGAGTAGGATTATACTTAAGATAACGTCATGTCTGTTAAATCTGTGTAAATAACAACAAAACGTATGACGATTCAGTGAAAAGAGGAGTAGGATTATACTTAAGATAACGTCTTGTCTGTCAAACCTGTGTAAATAACAGCAAGACGTATGATGATTCAGTGAAAAGAGGAGTAGGATTATACTTAAGATAACGTCTTGTCTGTCAAACCTGTGTAAATAACAACAAGACGTATGATGATTCAGTGAAAAAGAGGTGTAGGATTATTCGTAAGATAACGTCATGTCTGTCAAACCTGTGTAAATAACAACAAGACATATGATGATTCAGTGAAAAGAGGAGTAGGATTATTCGTAAGATAACGTCCTGTCCGTCAAACCTGTGTAAATAAACAACAAGACGTATGATGATTCAGTGAAAAGAGGTGTAGGATTATTCGTAAGATAACGTCCTGTCCGTCAAACCTGTGTAAATAACAACAAGACGTATGATGATTCAGTGAAAAGAGGAGTAGGATTATTCGTAAGATAACGTCCTGTCCGTCAAACATGTGTAAATAACAACAAAACGTATGATGATTCAGTGAAAAGAGGAGTAAGATTATACTTAAGATAACGTCTTGTCTGTCAAACCTGTGTAAATAACAACAAGACGTATGATGATTCAGTGAAAAGAGGTGTAAGAATATTCGTAAGATTACGTCCTGTCCGTCAAACCTGTGTAAATAACAACAAGACGTATGATGTTTCAGTCAAAAGAGGTGTAGGATTATTCGTAAGATAACGTCCTGTCCGTCAAACCTGTGTAAATAACAACAAGACGTATGATGATTCAGTGAAAAGAGGAGTAGGATTATTCGTAAGATAACGTCCTGTCCGTCAAACATGTGTAAATAACAACAAGACGTATGATGATTCAGTGAAAAGAGGTGTAGAATTATACTGAAGAGATGATATCTATCATTACCTTGGATCTAGTTTCTCTAATACAACCAACAGTGATCAGGTATAGTACAATTGACGGGTGTCCTTTGAAAGCAGCAACCATTAATGGTGTTAATCCCGTCTGTAAAAACAACATACAACAGATATAATCCCTGTATAAACTGTTGAAAGTTGTGGAATATTTGAGTAAAATAAACACCACAATAATCAGTGGTCAATGACAAAACATACATTTCAATTTAATACAAATGAAAAAGGCAAAGGCACATGGAAATTTAATAATGCTGTATTACATGACAAAGAATTTATTACTAATATTAAAACTTGTATTGCTGATTGTATTGAACAATATAAAATAGTTGATTCTGAAAATAGGGAAGAAATAGAATTGTCCATTATAGATCAACTGTTTTGGGAAACATTAAAGGGAAACTTCGCAAAAAAATCAAAAATTGATATTATGTTCATTCTGTATAAAAAATGCTCAAATTCATAGAAATAAAAGTTTTATTCCGCTAGATAAGCGTTCACCACCGATTTTAAATTTAGAGTATCAATTCTCTGCGTTCGGCCATTTTGTCTTCTTTTCCGATTACTTGCAACGATATGTCTATAAACCACAAAGGAACAAAACAACAGTAACCGATGTAGTCGTAATTGCGTGTCGATATCTTGTCAATCTTATGGTTATTTTATCCGACTAACTAACTTCATACGGAAAATATTCTTATTTTTTTAATTACCATGGTCTGGTGTTTTTTAAACTGTTAACATTGGAATTAGGTAAAAAGTTGAAATCATAAATAAGTGTTCCGTGAAAATTGTTTTCGAAAATCTAATTTGTTCATAATTCTTTAAAGTAATAAACTTTTTTCAAATAAATTCTGATCTTCCCTCATCTGATCACCAGCATGCCTTTAGGAATTACTTCCAAAGGTATTGTGAGGGGTGTGAGATGACACGTTCAGGTATTCAAGCGATTTCCTGTCGGGCTTGCAAGTTCATGCATCGTTTCACTTCTGCAGCTATTGATCAGTGTACACGGCCGATAACTTATAACTTTCCATTTTGAACTATCAGATGTATAATATACAACTCTGTCTTACTTGTCATTACTAAACTCATACGCTTGTTTATAAATAACATATCTGGTGTAAAGAATATAATTCATAAAAATATAAATAATACCCAAAAAGTAAGATTTGATAAAATTAAAATGTATTTAAATATTTTTTCCAAGGGTGAATTTGGGAAAATGTAATATATACTCGTTGTCAATAGTGAAGGACAGATTGGAACATACCGGAAATATTGATTTAAAAAAATGTACGCACTTGTCGACGATTCGTTTATAGGACTGGGTAGAAAGTTACGGAACTATAGCGCAATTTAAAATATATACATGTATACATTGAACATAAGAAAACAACATATATTTTGAATAAATTAAGGTAAAAGTTTTGTAAATAGACTAGTCCACCTTTGCCAATAGTATGTAATCATCGAATGTCGATAGACTATTGTATATCAAAAGAAGAAGAAGAATTAAGTTGTTGACATAGTAAAATCACAGATTTATATTTCAATAAAATTGTTCTCGAACAAAGGAAGGAATTCGTCATCACGATTGTTATATATGCCACTGGACGAACACTAATTATCCACAAGGGATGTGGATATTTTGCTAGGAAACTATTGAGTATCAAAGTTCCAAATTAATTTCGGGATTTATTTTCTTTCTTGGTATTCAATAACAGAAAAAAAGAATAGGTCGTTTGTCCGCTAAATAGGGGTATTCTTGTCAGATAAAAGACTTTTAGTTATATTAAAAAAATAGGGAAATATGACATTAAATTGTTTCTGTCTTTTTTTTTTAAACATCGTTAAAAAGATGTTTGTATAAGGTGAACGCCACAAGAACCCTGTAATACTAGTACGAGAGTATAGCATGTAAACATTCCTTCTTAATAATATGGTTGCATTGGAAATCTGTTCATACCGATTGACAACTCATTGTCCGATATGCATGTAATATTTGCCACATGACGCCCATAGTTCTTTTTACCATCATCATTTTATTCTTTGATATTGCCGTAAACATCGATGGTTCACACCCAAACAAAATGGGAGTTATGTACCTTCAGAGCTTCTCCTTGTTATACACTTGTGAAACTTAATATATAGACGAAATTTTGGTATTGAAATGAATTTACATCTCACAAACAGGATGTTTAATTAACGATTTTGAGTAATCACCTAACAAACCAATATACACGTATGGCAAGATATAACCATGAAGGAATTTAGTTTTTGTCAGACGCAAGAACTCGTCACTATCATAAACGTATACGTATATATGCATGCAGTTTTAAATATCAAGAACAAGCGATCGATGTCGATCGTCCGTTTTCTAACTATTCAGAGTTAGACATTTCACTTGTTCATTCTTGGAAGCCTTCATGTTCCCCGTCCAATGATGGGAACTCTTTCAAGTTGTGTTGACTATAAATGATTGTATGGTAATTCTGTCGTTTATCTGTACAAGTGGTTGCATTTCCTCTCCTTTCCCAACAAACAAACTAACGAAACGCTACTAGTCTACTTTCTCTGGAGCTCATCCTCAATGGCGCTTATACGTAAGGAAACTTACATGTATACTAATAATGATTGTTTCAAGAACAACGATGTAGGGACGAACTATTCTAAATTCGTCAATACCAGTTATGCATGACTAAAATATAAGTTTTATTTCAACTACTGTATTACTTACTTGGATTAATGACGGCTATCGTGTTCAACATTGCACAAATATTATCATAGAATTTTTTTTTTAAATGTACAAAAATTCCCCCCCCCCCCCCCCCCCCAAAAAAAAAATAATGTCTAAGCTTAGATAATTGGTATTCTTTTCACAAAAAGTTCGTGTAAATGATTGTCCAATGGATTTAATTATGTAAGAATAAAATGTTAAAAAGAAACTAAAAAAAAATCATGCATGTTGTATGTTGTATTTTTTTCAATTAAAAACTTTAAAATTGCGATAGTTTTACGAGCATTTAAACACAGCCAGTTTTGAATGCAAGTTATAAAGAAATTCCGGTAAAGTCAATGATATCAAACAGATGTGCAATGTAATATCCTTATCAAATTGGGTAATATTGCATTTATTTTTTATTAAAGATTAAAACTACTATTTTTTACTTCATATTTGAATCTCTACGCCAATTGCCGCTAAGAAAGTAATCAACAATTGTTTCCTTTTATTTTTATACACTTTCGGAATTACGAATCTGAATTTTATTTTCAATTAATTTACACAATTTAATTAATGTATCTTTATGCTCATCGTGTAGGTGTAGGATTATTCGTAAGATAACGTCCTGTCCGTCAAACCTGTGTAAATAACAACAAGACGTATGATGATTCAGTGAAAAGAGGAGTAGGATTATTCGTAAGATAACGTCCTGTCCGTCAAACATGTGTAAATAACAACAAGACGTATGATGATTCAGTGAAAAGAGGTGTAGATTATTATTATTGTGAGAATCTTAATTCATATAAGAAAACAATTATAAATAATATACATAAGGCTAATTTCTTTTCTCTGGAAAACCCATTTATCAAAATTCTCTTTCTGTATACAATATTAATTTAGAGGGGGGATAAAAAAAACCTCAGAACTTCATAATGCATTAAAAAATATGAAAAATGGAAAATCTCCTGGTTTGGATGGTTTTACCACTGAATTTTATGTAACTGTTTTTGGCACGACAATAATCATTTCAAAGAAGCATTTAAAATAGGTAAATTATCAATTTCACAAACACAAGGAGTTATCACCTGTCTACCCAAAGATGGAAAACACAAACATTTTCTAAAAATATGGCGACCCATTTCACTACTTAATGTAGACTATAAAATAGTATCAACATGTATTGCAAATAGAATAAACAAAGTCCTTGATTACTTAATAAGTGAAACTCAAACCGGTTTTATGAAAGGCAGATATACTGTTGAGTGTACATGTCTTATTTATGACCTTTTTACAAAATGTAAATGAGGAAGATATTCCTGGCTGGCTTATCTTGTTGGACTTTGAAAAAGCTTTCGATTCTCTGGAGTGGAAGTTTATATGCGAAACTTTGAAATTTTTGGGTTTTGGTGACACTATAGTAAAATAGTTCACAACCCTATACTATAACTCAAAAATTTGTATTAAAAAAATGGCCATATATCTGACTTTTTTGTAATAGAGAGGGGGTACGACAAGGGGATCCACTGTCTCCCTATCTTTTTATTTTATGTTTGGAACTGCTTAGTGCATCAATAAAATATGATAACAACATTCATGGTATAAAGATTACAAATTCTTAATTTTTACTCACCCATTATGATGATGATTCAACTTTGATCCTAGACGATAGTGAAGAATCTCTAAAAAGTGCTCTGAATAAGATAGACTTGTTTTACTCTTGCCTTGGTTTGAAGGCTAATGTTGAAAAAAAACCAAGTTATATGGATTGGGGCAAAAAGGGGCTGTGTTGAGGAGCTGAATACAAATTAAAAAGTAATATGGAACCACTCGGGAAATTTCAAACTCCTAGGCCTTCAATATTGTTAGTCAAAAGTTGATACAAGTGTTGATAATTATTTAGAAAAAAATCAAACAGTATAAAATCTCCTAGGTGATTGGTCATTCAGAAGTATTACTATATATGGAACAATTGTAGTTGTGAAAACTCTTCCCTACCGATTTTAATTCAATGTTTTACGGTTTTACCTGACCCATCTCCAGATATATTAAAGCTGTGCTATGCAAATTTGTGTGGGATGGTAAAGGGGACCAAATTAAAAGTCATATACATATCTGAAATTATGAGAATGGCGGGGTATAAATGCCACATATTGAACATGTTGAATCTTTTATAAAATCACTGAAGCTCTCCTGGTTAAAAAAAGTTTTAAACCCTTTAAATTATTGAGCATGGAAGGTGTTATTGGCAAATCATATTGAAATGAATGGTGGAGCAAATATGTGGTATTTATCAAAATCAGCACTCAATAAAATTAAAGAAGAATTTAACCCTTTTTGACAAAATGTTATTTCAGCATGGAAATCACTGTGTGAACCTCTGACCACAGATATAAGTGACATTTTGCCTCAACCATTATTTTTAAATGAAAACATTATGATTGATGGAAGAACAGCTTTTTATAATAGTTGGATAACAAATAAGATATTTTTCATAAATGATCTAATTAAGGAAAATGGAGAATTATACATCTTTGACGAATTTTATAGGAGATATAATCTAAAAACAACTTTCCTAGAGTTCTATGGACTAATCTTTGAACTTCCAAAGGACTGGAAAAATCTTATTCATTCACAAGTATTTTTCAAACTAAATACTGTCGGTCACAAAACTGTAACCGCCATAAAAACAGTGGATAAAGTATCGAAACATTTTTATTAAACTTTTCTGGATAAAATAAAGGAAACCGCATCTGTATACAATAAAAATGGAAAACAAAATTGGGAATAAATATCATGGCTGAAGAATGGAGTTTCTTTTTTAGTCTGCCTTTACTTATTACGGAAGATCCAACACCAAGGGCATTTTCAATACAGACTACTCCATAGAATTCTAGGAACAAATACTTTAGTTATGAAGTGTAAATAAAGTGAAACAGAATTATGCACATTTTGTACAGAAACGAAAGTAACATATATACATCTCTTTTTTGAATGTTTGAACAGTATGGCTTATTTTTTTTTTCAAAAGTAGGAAGAGGTATGTAAAATAATTGTTCATCCAACCTTATCAAGTATTATCTTGGGTGTAAAATATCATGTATTTAAAGATATTCTTAATACATGTGTTCTCATATTGAAGAGATATGTTTACCTATGTAGAGTAAGAATTATAGCCCCATCTGTTGCTGAAGCAATTGAATGGCTTATGTATTATTATAGAATCGACCCATGTCTCTATGAGTATGTGCTCGACCAATAAAGCAATAAAAATAAAAGAAAAACAGTCAAATATTGATAATTTTATTAAGAAATAGAGCTCAATGAAGATGTATTCTGTATTTTATTATTGACCTAGAATTTTATAATTTTAGTAACAATAAGTTTTCACCATATATATTTATGAGTTCAAATTATATAACTATTGTGTGTACATCTTTATTTGTAGATGCGATTTGAGAATGATATGAAAATAATAAAAAATAAATATTACAAAAAAAAACGTGTTTTCTAATACAATAGTCATCTTCAAACTAGACGAAGTGATGCCTCCGCACTCCACTCTGAAGCAACTGTTTTTGTAGAAAGACAATATAGGACTTTTATTTATATATTATTGGGTCTAGGAGACACATCTGATGCCCCTAGAGCTGCAACGTGTTATTTTGAAATAACTATGACGTTTAGCACTTATATCCCAAAACTGACACATTTCAACTTTCATCAAAAGACCAAATATTAATACAAACAAAGGAAAACTTTCTAGCATTCAAACTGTGGGAGGAGTTTTTTTTATCTGAAAACACTTAGGAATATTACAACAAAAATGACAAAATTCAACTATATCCCAAAATAGAAAATATTGATCAAAAACAATACTCTTACCACATGCACATCTTCAATATATGTACAAACAGACAGCAATGTGAAAGTTTCCTAGGATTCAAACTGTAGGAGGAGTTATGTGAAATATCTATATACCCATAATGGGACGGACGGAAGGACGGACAGACAGGGGTAAAACAATATTTCTACAACCTTCAGTTGCGGGGGCATAAAAAAAAAACATGTTTGCAAAAGTATAAATTATTCTAAATAATAGGGATGTTCTGGTACCTAACAGAAAACCCTGACCGTTTTTGGCACAACTTTTTTGAACTTTTGGTCCTTGATGCTGTTAAACTTTGTACTTGTTTCGGCTTTCAAATTGTTGTATCTAGCGTCACTAGTAAGTCTTGTGTGGACAAAATGCATTAACATTTTAAACTTGTTGCCTTTTGTTAGCTATTATTCGTGTGTTTCTTTGTCAATTGTGTTCTCCTATTTATTTATATTGAAGTCCTGTAATGTTGTGTTGTCATTTTAATGTTATATTTCACATGGCTATAAAAGAGGGAGGTTTGGCATGCCACAAAACCAGGTTCAACCCACCATTTTTTTCCTTTAAAAATGTCCTGTGCCAAGTCAGCAACATGGCCATTGTTGTATTATAATTCGTCTCTGTGTGTGTTACATTTCACCGTTTTGTTTCCATTGTGACGTTTGTTTTTTCTTATTTTTGAGTGTTAATTCACATTACTATAAGACGTGTCAAGGTACTTATCTATCCCAAAATTCATGTATTTGGTTTAGTTGTTATATTTGTTATTCTCATACGATTTTGTCTAATGCTTATTTCGTTTCTGTGTGTGTTACATTTTAATGTTGTGTCGTTGTTCTCCTCTTATGTTAAATGCGTTTCCCTCAGTTTTAGTTTGTTACCCCGATTATTTGTTGTCCATGGATTTTTGTTTTTTGAACATCGGTATACTACTGTTGCCTTTATTTTTTAAACCGTTTTTTTAAGAAATGTATAACATATCAGTACCAATGGAATCCTTTTGAAAAAACAATTGGATAAGATCCCATGTTATATTATTCTTACTTTCAGATAGGAACAGATGTTTACATAAAAATGTGTCACTTAACAAAATAAAACATGTAGTACCTGATTAACACATTGATTCTCTTTCACAGCCGCCTTTGATCAGGTAACGAAAAATCTCAAATTAGCACCAAAATAGCAACCTACTTTTATGGTGAAATATAAACACTGAATATTTGCAATATTTTTCAAATAATGTATACAGTTTATGTATTAATTGATTCTTACAAATGAGATATATCCAAAACAAATACAAAGTTTTTGTTGATGGCAAAATTTGTCAGTCATCAGATATATTTAAATAATAATCATGATAATATCAAACGTAGAAATAACAACTTGATCTCATCGATCCGTAATAAAAACACAACATGTGTCACATGATTTAGATCAATATCGAGATTGCATTTAAAAACCTTTTGTTTGTAAGTAATGCGTAAACGTTAACACCGATGGAGCCATTTCAATACAACGAGTAGAATCGTCGTAGGTGTATACCACCATTGATTTCCACTATTAGTCTTTGGTAAATTTGTACTTTTAAAACAATTGTGCAGAATTTATCCTCGTTTCAAATAAAGAAATACTTGGCATGAGTACAGTTTTATCCTGTCTAGTACTACAGAAAACAATTCATATAACATTTCATTGGATATAAGACAATAGCCATCACTTGAAGTTAACCAATAAAATTTCTCCCCTTATTTAACCTGTGTGCAAGTTTTAGTAACCATGCAACCTCTAGTTTACAAAATATTGTATAGAAACCCCAAACAAAAAAGTAATGGTGCTTTGAAATACTTTAGACATATGTTGACGAATAAGAAATGTTGTACTTCAATAAAATGTAGGATTAACTACCCACAACTGTCAAATTCAAGGAAATATATTTTTCGACCTATTTTACTATTATTAGAATATGAAATTCACTAGATCTGACTGTAGAATTTAAATCTATATAACCAAGGACATGCAGGAGTTAAAAACAAAATGTTAGTATTAGCAAGTAAGTTGAGATCTTAATAAAACACAAATAAAAATATCTGACAGATCACACATTTGGCGCTTCATCATGTTTACTATCTGATGCAGTTTGATCAGACTAGTCAAATGATTATCCATGTAATTAAGTAAAATTAATGTATTACATGTATCATTTTATTTAGACAGATGTTGTTCACTTTCAGAACTTCCCTGAGAACTGTCAGATGAAACAATTTTGTAATAAATGTTTAGATACAAATAACATTCGTTAGAAAAATTAACAATAATTTAATTTTGGAAGTAACGCGTCTTCTGATTAGCTGACATTGTTTTGTATATCAGCTCATAAAATTTTGTTCTAGGATATTATTCACGAAACTTCATAGTAAAAGTGTCACAGTTTAAGCATAAAAGGGAGTTCCTCTTGGGCAGTATATTGTCTATATTTACAGTCGTTATGGTAAGTAAATTAACACTATACATTTTATAATAAATATGTTTTGGCCATTGTACCTGTCTGATGAATAATAAAAATGATGGTGATACCGTATGAACCGAGTATGATCAGATAGAGTAATGAATATGCTTTGGCCAGTGTACCTGTCTAATGAATAATAATAACGATGGTGATACCGTATGAACCGAGTATGATCAGATAGAGTAATGAATATGCTTTGGCCAGTGTACCTGTCTAATGAATAATAATAATGATGGTGATACCGTATGAACCGAGTATGATCATATAGAGTAATGAATATGCTTTGGTCAGTGTACGTGTCTGATGAATAATAAAAATGATGGTGATACCGTATGAACCGAGTATGATCAGACAGAGTAATGAATATCAGCATATTATATATCATACAAATCAATAATCAAATATTAATACAAATCCGAGTCACACTTGTATTCATATTATACTTTAACAACACATAAACTGGCTGTGCTAATGTAAGTTGTCAGTACTTCAACCACTCTGTATTATGTATTGTGTTTATAATTCTCGTTCAAAATATTTTTTTCAAACTAATGTATATTCTATATTTTTCAACTGAGACAGACTCAAACATAAATACAATATTAAAAAAAATGTTCTTTTTTTATTTTATTTTTTTTTATATTTTGTGAAATTACATACTACAGTATTATATACACGTGATCGAAAAATGAGTTGTCAGAAATTGTTGTTATTTATTAGATCTGTTTAATAAATAGTATATAACTTGGAATATAAACACAACCTGATGTCATCGACGTTTAATAAACAATTTTAATCAAACGCATATCTATAAGAAAGATAGAAAACAACACGTATCATATGATTCAGACTCATGTTGCAAACTGTGAGAACTTGCATTAGATTTTATTTCAATTTTTTTAAAAAGAGAAGTGTAAAACTAATAGCAATGTATTCCTTTGAATGTTTAATTTTATATCTGTAAATTTAATATTTTCTGAGAAAGGAGTAAACACAACATGCTCTTCTTAAATTTTTATTTAGACAACTACAACAGATTTTAATAAAATTACCCTTTTTGTTTTTTTAGAAAACACCATTGGTTCTTAAGTATGTTTATTATGTTTGTTATGTGGTCAAGTATGATTAGACAAATGAAACTTTCATTGACGAATGAATAAAAACACCATTGGTTCTTTATATGCTTTACTATGTTTAATAATTGATAAAATTTGATAAAACAAGTAAATCAACATTTGCAAAGACAAATCTATTGAATGTAAGAACACCTTGATGAAGGTTTTGATTTAAAAAAAAAATCACAGTAGATCGATCTTACTTTAAATGAGTAATAATTTAACATTTAGTATCGTCAACTTCTTCTTAACCAATTAGATCAGTGTGCAAGGAAAGAGATTATCAGTGAACAAAGTAGCATCTGATAATAACAAATATTGGTTAATTTAAAAACATTATTTATGTTTAAATAATAGTATCAAAATTAAAATGCAGTCACAACTTCTTATAAATAAATATATTCAGATGTTTACGAAAAATCAGAAAAAATATCAGAAAACAAAATTCAACATGCCTCATATGATTCGTATCTATTGGTTGTAAGAAATGAGTATAATTTTAGAATCAAGAAATTCTTTTCCTTAAAACGAGTAAAATAAGATCTTACTTAAAAAATTGTTTGTACGTATTTTTGATAATTAAAGGATGATTTACATTTGATTACTTCTATCTGGCTAAGTAATTAACACATACATGTTCTCAACCCTCTTGTGTTATATATTAAAGGATGATTTACATTTGATAACTTCTATCTGGTTAAGAAATTATCACATACATGTTCTCAACCCTCTTGTGTTAATAATTAAAGGATGATTTACATTTGATTACTTCTATCTGGCTAAGTAATTAACACATACATGTTCTCAACCGTCTCGTATTAATAATTAAAGGATGATTAACATTTGATTACTTCTATCTGGCTAAGTAATTAACACATACATGTTCTCAACCCTCTCGTATTAATAATTAAAGGATGATTTACATTTGATAACTTCTATCTGGCTAAGAAATTAACACATACATGTTCTCAACCGTCTCGTATTAATAATTAAATTATGATTTACATTTGATTACTTCTATCTGGCTAAGAAATTAACCCATACATGTTCTCAACCCTCTTGTGTTAATAATTAAAGGATGATTTACATTTGATTACTTCTATCTGGCTAAGTAATTAACACATACATGTTCTCAACCGTCTCGTATTAATAATTAAAGGATGATTTACATTTGATCACTTCTATCTGGCTAAGAAATTAACACATACATGTTTTCAACCCTCTCGTATTAATAATTAAAGGATGATTTACATTTGATTACTTCTATCTGGCTAAGAAATTAACACATACATGTTCTCAACCCTCTTGTGTTAATAATTAAAGGATGATTTACATTTGATTACTTCTATCTGGCTAAGTAATTAACACATACATGTTCTCAACCCTCTCGTATTAATAATTAAAGGATGATTTACATTTGATTACTTCTATCTGGCTAAGAAATTAACACACACATGTTCTCAACCGTCTCGTATTAATAATTAAAGGATGATTTACATTTGATTACTTCTATCTGGCTAAGAAATTAACACATACATGTTCTCCACCCTCTCGTATTAATAATTAAAGGATGATTTACATTTGATTACTTCTATCTGGCTAAGTAATTAACACATACATGTTCTCAACCCTCTCGTATTAATAATTAAAGGATGATTTACATTTGATAACTTCTATCTGGCTAAGAAATTAACACATACATGTTCTCAACCGTCTCGTATTAATAATTAAATTATGATTTACATTTGATTACTTCTATCTGGCTAAGAAATTAACACATACATGTTCTCAACCCTCTCGTATTAATAATTAAAGGATGATTTACATTTGATTACTTCTATCTGGCTAAGAAATTAACACATACATGTTCTCCACCCTCTTGTGTTAATAATTAAAGGATGATTTACATTTGATTACTTCTATCTGGCTAAGTAATTAACACATACATGTTCTCAACCCTTTCGTATTAATAATTGAAGAATGATTTACATTTGATTACTTCTATCTGGCTAAGAAATTAACACATACATGTTCTCAACCGTCTCGTATTAATAATTAAGGGATGATTTACATTTGATTACTTCTATCTGGCTAAATAATTAACACATACATGTTCTCAACCCTCTCGTATTAATAATTAAAGGATGATTTAGATTTGATTACTTCTATCTGGCTAAGAAATTAACACATACATGTTCTCAACCGTCTCGTATTAATAATTAAAGGATGATTTACATTTGATTACTTCTATCTGGCTAAGTAATTAACACATACATGTTCTCAACCCTCTCGTATTAATAATTAAAGGATGATTTACATTTGATAACTTCTATCTGGCTAAGAAATTAACACATACATGTTCTCAACCGTCTCGTATTAATAATTAAAGGATGATTAACATTTGATTACTTCTATCTGGCTAAGAAATTTACACATACATGTTCTCAACCGTCTCGTATTAATAATTAAAGGATGATTTACATTTAATTACTTCTATCTGACTAAGAAATTAATATATACATGTTCTCAACCCTCTTGTGTTAACAAGTTTATGCAGATGTTAATAAATAATGTTTCTGTCAGAACACAAACTCGGTCATTTATGTTTGTTTCTGATAAAAATTGACGAGACGAGGAAACATAACATTTTATATTTACTAAGACGTACGTGTTGTCCACTTTACCTGTATTATTTACAACACAATTGTTTTGATTCAATATAAAGAGAAGTAGGATAAGATGATAGATTTGGTTACCTTGGTTTTTGATTCTATGTCACATTGAGCTGTCACCAAGTATTTTACAATCTCTACATGTCCTTCCTGTACAGCAACCAATAACGGTGTACCACCATCCTGTAAAACCAACATACATATAATTCATCAAAAATGTATTCATTTACTGAAAATGTTTATGTTTTATATATAAACAATGTATATAATAGCACACACGTCAGTTGTAACACAAAAGTATAATGTAAATGACATTATTAGGTCTTTCCACTTTTCTGTGGAAAGACCTATTGTTTTTCTTCTGATTATTTTTTTTTTCTTCCGCCTAATTTTGTTCTTGCGATAAACATTTGTTTCGCAATATGTCGCTTAGATATTTTGTATATGATATCGAACAGTTTATGCGCTTTTGAAATTTACCCTGCGTAAACGAATACTTTTCTTTGTAGGAGTTATCTCCCCAAACACTGTTTTCCTTGTTATCGCATCTCCTTCGCAACCGTAAAAGATTATGACAAATTTATTTTACAAAATTGCTCGTTATATCCTTGGCATGATTTGTCCTATTTTGACCGAAGCGATATGACCGGTCCATATGAGAGTTATTTCCCCTTATGCATCTGATATAAGTGATATGAATTTCTATCTTATAAATCATAAGTGATAGAGACCTAGGATCTTTTGATTTGAGGTCCTTGGTCCCAAAATATGAAAATTAGGTCAAGGTCAAAGGTCAAGGTCATATTCTAATATTTGAATTTGGCTTATTTTCACTTATATCCAAAGACTGTATAAGATATCAACAAATTATTTTTACTAAATTGTTAGTTGCGACATGTCGTAAGATGTAAATTTTGATTGCAAGCTTACGTTGAATGTAAAAGGGAGTTTTCTCCCCTCTTGTATTTAAAAATACGCGTTTGGTGATATAACTCATTAACTAAATATAATTAAGACCTATGGTCTTTTGATTTGAGGTCCTTGGTTTATGACCTTGAAATTGATCTCTATGTCATAGCTTAATTTGACGTTCTAGATTTTGACCTTTGCTTTTATTCTATATGTATACATGATAAAGATATACAACTTTTAGAAAAAGGTATCAAACATTTAACCTTGAAAAAAAAACCGGAAGTGACCTTTTGTAAACCGGAAGTAGCTATTTTTTTGAACTTATTTAATATAAAAGTATATAGAACCAGATATTTTTGGAATTAGTGTCAAGTAAATATTCAAATATAATCGGAAGTAACATTTTTCAAACCGGAAGTAACAAATTATCTCCCTTATTAAAAAAAAATGTATGGAAACAATATATTTTTGGAATCAGCTTACTAGGTGCTATCATTTGACGATTGAAATGACATTTTAAACTTAGTTTCACAACTTGTCATATCAAAATACATTGTTTTGATGGAAAGACCTTCAATTGTTCTCTGAACAATTGGTTATTGTATCTTGATTTCTGTCGAGGAGACAAATCCTAATACAAATATAATATTAAAAGTATTGTTTGTTTTTTTAAATTGTTTGACAGTGGATCTGCTTATAAATAGTTGTATCTCCAAAATGCAAATGTTCGCATCAACAGCTTATCACAAATCATATCAGATGTTTACAAAAGGATAATGTCAGTACACAAAGTAATACATGTAAGAGTGGCCGTTCGTATCATTGGCGTCCGGATGAACTTGACTCCAATCTTAAAGCATGTCAGTAGCAAACAAAATATGTAGTATCTGATTCAGTTATGACTCCAGCCCCTTTAATCAGGTATTGGATACAAAAATAAACAAATTGTTTTATTTGTAAAATTTCATCACTGAATATGTTCAATATTTTTCGAAATAATAGATAAACTTTATATATTAATTAATTCTTAAAATTGAGAAAATATCTAAATACAAGTACAACGTTTTTAGTGATTTCAAAATGTTTTTATCATCAGATCTTTTTAAATAATAAGATTTAAAAAACACATCTTGATCTCATTGCCCTTCAATAAAATACAACATGTGTCTTACGATTCAGATCCTTATTGTGAGATGGCATTTAAAACATTTTGTATAAATTGATGGATTTGTTTCAATCAAACAAGTAAAATAATATCATTTTATGAAATTTCTTTCTTTCAGATAAATTACATTAGATCTGTCTGTAGAATGTATGTAAATGTTATAAGCAAGATAATTCATATCATAATTAAAAATAAAATCTGTCAGAAATCAAATTTGGTGCTTTGTTTATTATCTGATGAGACAAGTCAAATTATTATCTAACATAAATAAGTGAAAACAATTCATAACAGTGGTTGTCGTTTGTTTATGTGTTACATATTTGTTTATCGTTCATTTTGTGTACATACATAAGGCCGTTAGTTTTCTCGTTTGAATTGTTTTACATTGTTATTTCGGTGCCTTTTATAGCTGACTTTGCAGTATGTGCTTTCGTCATTGTTGAAGGTCGGACGGTGACCCATAATTGTTAATTTCTGTGTCAATTTTGGTCTTTTGTTATATTAAGATCTTCCGTTGGCGCTGCCATTTGAAACATTTGTTTTAAAAATATATGAAATACTAGTATCAATGAATCAATTTAAATTTGAATGATTTAAAGTAGATCTGAAAATTATTATCATCTGACTAGGGATTTATCACAACAAACTTTGATCAAATTATAATTCCGACAGGTTAAAACATAAATATGGATAGGCAACTGTTACAAGTCTATTATCTGATATAGTTTGATGAGATGAGATAAAAGATATACGTATAGGTATGCGTTGTCGATTTAACTTAAAACTTTAACAATAAAAATGTGCAGCGATTTGGTATAGGGACAAGAATAAAACAGAGGAGGATATATTAAATATTATGATCTAGGTGCGCGCGTCTTTGATACAGCCATCAGTGATAAGGTATTTTGACAATATCAAGGTGTCCTTCCTGTACAGCAATAAATGTGGTGTAGATCCTAACTGTAACATCAGAATATAACATAGATAAACACTATTGTTATAAACTAGACAATATTATGTTATAAATATAAACATAATATATATCATAGGAATCAATCATAAAAAAGTGAATACAATGACCAGTCACACTGGTAACAACATATAATCAGGCTGTACTGATGTGAAATGTCAGAACTTCAATCAGTTTGTGTTTTATGTATTGGTTACCGACAAAAAATATCTCCAAACTAATGTATCAATCAAATTCAAATTGATATACAATGTAAAAGAAATTGTTGTCATATTATAAATAGTATATAACTTAAAATAGATACACAACCTGATTTCATGGTTTTCTTATAAACACGTTTGATCAGACGCTGATATATAAACCAGAAAAAACAAAATACAACAAGAATAATATGACTAAGACCCGTGATGTGAACTGTCATAACTTGCATTATTTAGTTGTTTTTTTTGAAACATTTTTTGTAAGAACAATAAATGACTTCGATGCTTTACTTTAGAACTGTATATTTCATTTTGTCTGATTTAGGAGATAACACAACATGTTGTTCTGAACTTGTTATGCAGACAAGTTCAACAGATTTTAATAAAGCTATCTTTTTTTTTAGAAAACACACCTGGTCCTTTAGTATGTTTGTTATGTGTATTATGTCTAGTTTAATAAGGCAAGTACAATAAAACTATAGTAGACAAATGCATACAAATAATTTTGATTCTTAATAATGTTTATTATTTGATAAAATTTGATAAAAGAAGTAAAAAAGAAGATTTGCAAAGACAAATCCGTTGAATGTAAGTACACCTTGATTAAGTTTTTATTTTCTTTCAAAAAATATTTACAGTAGATCTATCTTACTTAAAGGGGCACTAGCTGTCAAATTCATGTTCACCAATTTGACTCCAATTCTCATATTTCATTTATATCAATGTAAAACATTTTTCCAAACTATCAAAAGTATAAAATAAATAATTTACTGGACATGGCCTCAAGATTTAGCTTCGTTTCGTGTGAATTTTAGCAATGACGCCATCTTATTAAATTTCGAGTTGATCTTCTATGACCATATTAGCGATGTAAACATAAACTTAGATCTAAATAGATTAAGCAACTTGTGCAGTTGGATTTTTATGTCTACTTAATTTTGTATCATAGATTAAAATTTATGTTTACCGTCGTGTTTTCCTGAATAAGAATGATTTTTTGTGGATTTGATCAGTCAATCAAATTATTTACCTTTCTTTCATTTTCAATGTTGACATTTTTTCCTGTAAATAACCATACACATACAATCCACGCGTTATTCTATCTATTTCTACGGGATTAAATTGGAGTTCACATGAATACAGGTTTAATGAAGTCGAGTAAATCACTTGCAAGTGAATAATTCATTATCAACTTTTATTTGCTGAATTTGACAATATTGAACCATTTTTGCTGTTAAAAGTGAATATTATTTCACTATTTCACTTTCAAAAATCACCGTGTATCATCGTACAGCGGGAAAAGGTACTAACCAAGCGGGCGTGAGCGATTTTGACCTTACACGGTAATCTTTGTTGTGTTTACATAATATCAATGTGCACTTCTATCTAAACATAATTGTTATTTTAAGAAATTATTGTGTCGTAGGTTGATGGTAAGAGATGTCTCATTATGTTCCAAAAATAAGAACAATTACTAAAAACAGATGCAAATACTTGTCAAAGAAGATGGCGCTCGTCTCATCCAATGTAATTTTATATTTATTGCAACTCTTTTTCTGTTAGAAGGCCCCTGTGTGTGTGTGTAATAAGTATAGCAGTTTCAATAATTGGTATTGAAGTCTTTTATACATATGTTATTTTTCGATATTTTATTCCGAAAGAAGCCTTGTGTACGGTGTTTAGCTGACCCAACAATCGTTATCTACGGTGCATAGTTAAGTTGTTGTACACAAGTTGTTTTATAAATAGAAAAAAATGATGCCAACATTATTTGGGAGCAGGAATTTCAAATGTTGAGAAATGTACATTGAATATGGATAAAGCAAAACAACGATTTTCGTTACCGTGTAAGGTCAAAATCGATCATGCTCGCTTTGTTAGTACCTATATTCGCTGTACTGATGATACACGGTGTTAATGATTGAACAAAAAAATTCATACTTTAGATTTTTTATATCTCGTAGCTAGTGCCCCTTTAAATGACTAATGATTTATCCAGAACGTGTTATCGTCAACTTCTTGTCAACAAATTAAATCAGATTTTAAGAAAAAAAGATTATCAGTGAAGAAAGAAATATCTAATTCTATGGAATAAATATTGGTTGATTTTGAAAACTTATTTTTTGTTTTTAAAAATAAAAGTATCAAACACAACTTCTTATCAACAAATGCAGCCAAACACATGTCAAATGTTTACTTATCAACAAATACAGTCAAACACATGTCAAATGTTTACTTATCAACAAATGCAGTCAAACACATGTCAAATGTTTACTTATCAACAACTGCAGTCAAACACATGTCAAATGTTTACTTATCAACAAATACAGTTAAACACATGTCAAAGGTTTACTTATCAACAAATGCAGTCAAACACATGTCAAATGTTTATTTATCAACAAATGCAGTCAAACACATGTCAAATGTTTACTTATCAACAAATGCAGTCAAACACATGGCAAATGTTTACTTATCAACAAATACAGTCAAACATATGGCAAATGTTTACGAAAAATCAGAAGAAAAAAATATCAGAAAACGAAACTCAACATCTGTCATTTGATTTAGATTTATTGGTTGTAAGAAATATAGGAAGTTTTAAAATCAAGAAATGTATGTATTAAACGACGAAATGTTATTATCTTTTAAATTTGAGATAAATCATTTTAGAAACAAAAATGTTAGACGCAGAAATTCCATTCTATTAAACGAGTAAAATAAGATCTTACTTTAAACATTGTATTTATAATAAATAAAGAATGATTTACATTTGATTACTAATATCTGGATTAAAAATTAACAAACACATGATCTCAGCCCCTTCGTGCTAATAAGTTAATTCAGATTTTAATAAAATATTGTTTCAGTCACAACACAAACTTGGTCATTTATATTTGTTTCTTATAAAATTTAATGAGACTATTTTATATCATATTTATTAAGAAAGAGGGACGAGAGATACCAGAGGGACAGTCAAACTCATAATCGAAAATGAACTGACAACGCCATGGCTAAAAATGAAAAAGACATCCTTATATTCTCATCGTTTTGTTATATCTCAAAGGATTTATTTGAAATTTCATATATGATAAAATTCCGCCCATAATAAATAGATATAAGATAAACACAAAAATGTTAGTTTTTTTAACAGTTCGAAAAACGTAATATGACAATGTCCTGACCAACATCATCAATAACAGGACCAAATGAAAATGTGTCTTACATTTTTGTTTCTAAAATGATTTATCTCAAATTTAAAAGTTAATAAAATTTCGTCATTTAATACATAAATATAAGGAAAAAGTATTCCTTGTTAATTTGTGTTTAAAAGTAATTTGTTTTTCGTCATTAATTTAAAATATAATTAAAAAAAAATCATCTGCTCAACGTTGTTTGTGACCTGAAACATGAATATTTACCTATCTATATAAAAAAAAAAGTAAAATCACAAAAATATATTATAGGATTTTCTTCAAATTCATAGATACATTATGACTGAACCAATCATTTTATCAAATTAAGACAAACTAGGAAAAAAGGCTTGACATTACCATTGTTTCAAATGTGCAATTTTTGCAGACTATTCTACAAATGTATATCTTTTTATTTTATTAGATAACTGGCTTCAACACCACAATTATGAAAAATGAACATCAAGAAAAGAATACAAAAAAAGTATATGAAATCATTTAGATGTTAAATTAGATGTGTAAATAAATATTATCTGACTAAAGATTGATCACAACATGCTCTGATCAAATTATAATTTCGACAAGTTAAAAAAATGTAGATAGGCAACTGTTACATGTCAGTTATCTGATACAGTTTTATGAGAAAAGATAAATGAGACTTAAGGTATGTATTGTCGATTTAAATTGTCTGGTTAACAATAAAAATGTGTGGCGGTTTGTTATAGAGACAAGAATCAGACAGAGGAAGATATATTAAATATCATGATCTTGGTGCGTGCTTCTCTGTTTATGCCAACCTATGATTAGGTATTTGATACTAGTGAGGTCTCCTTCTTGTACAACAATCAAAAACGGTATCAGTCCTAACTGTAACATCATAATATAACATACATCAACACTATTATCATAAAATAGACAATGTTATGTAATACATATAACCGTAATATATATCATAGAGATCTATGATCAAAAGTATATACAATGACCAGTCACATTGGTAACAACACATAATTAGGCTGTACTGATGTGAGATGTCAGAACTTTAATCAGCCTCTATTGTGTTTATTTATTACCGTCAACATAAATAATTATCAATGATCAAAAGTGAATACAATGACCAGTCACACTGTTAACAACACATAATATTAAAAAAAGTATTGTTGTCAAAAACGGTTGTTATATATTAAATCTGTTTAACAAATATTATATGGTTATAGATTATCGCTGATCGTCTCAATGAGATGAATTATCTCGCTAGAATGTACCGTTGAAAGTAAGAAAAGCAATTGAGTCGAGATGACAAATGATAATCTGTTTATCGCTATTTTACGTCTGATGACGTTGTCAATTTCAGCTCGATTGCATTCACAACACCAGATGCATCCTTGGATTTTTTTATATCACTCCACTACGATGAGAAAGGAGATAACACATCATGTTCTTCTCAATTCTTAATCAGACAAGTTGAACAGATTTTAATAATATTATTATAATTTTTTTTTTTTATTTTTCTTTTTTTTTATTAAGACCCCAAGGGTGACTGGGGAATAGAAATATGGTCACTTGGTCTTCTCCCGATTGGCAGTAAAACGCTTGCTGAAGTGGGGCGTCCGTTTGGCTCTGCGGGATGTATCAAGTTCGCAGCCACGTCCGGTCAGAATGGGGACGTTAAATCCGATGTCTCGTGTAGAGAGAGTTCCAAGCTCTTTGTACGTTAAGAACCCTTGCAACAACTCTTTCAGGGGTCCGTAGGTGGCATGTTGCAAGGCAAAATTTCTGTCCCTATCCAATAAACCTTCATTTTCCAGTGGCAGTCCAAATTTCCCCGACCATCATCCCAGATGGCCTTTATTGTGACAAGACCTACCTATTGTATTTATTGTGAACTTGTTCTCGTCCTGAATATGCATGACATATTTGCCACTGGACGTTAAGAAACCAACAATCAATCAATCATTTTTTTATTAAAACACCATTGGTTCTTAAGTATGTTTAGTATGCCTAATATTTGGTCAAGTTTGATCAGACAAGTAATATAAAACTCTCATAGACCAATGCAAAAAAACAAACTTGGTTCTTTTTAATATTTAAAGTTTTATAAAATTTGATTATACAAGTAAAATAAGATTTCCAAGACAAATCCATTTAATATATGTACACCTTCAATAAGTTTTTGTTTTTTTCCAACAACTATGTACAGTAGATCTATCTTGCTTAAAATGACAAATGATTTGACAAGAACGTGTTCTTGTCAACGTCTTCTAAACAAATTAAATCAGATTTTATGTAAACAGATTATTAGAGAAAATCGTAGCATCTGATTAAATATAACAATGTTTGGCTGATTTAAAAACGTTATTTCTGTTTATATAAAAGTATCAAACTAAGAATGCAAACACAACTTCCTATATTTTATCAGATGTTCACGAAAAATGAGAAATATATCATCCAAAAACAATATTCTACATGCCTCGTTTGATTCAGATCCATAAGTTATAAGATAATGAAATGTTAAAGTCAAGACATTCCATTCGATTAAAATAAGATCTTACTTTATCCATTGTAAAAATGTATTTTTTAAAATTAAGAAAACATTTTTATTTGATTACTACTATCTGCTAGGAAATCAACACATACATGGATGGTCTCGGCCCTTTCGAGTTAATAAGTTCATTCAGATTTTAATAAACTTCACAATGTTTTGTCAAAAACAAACTTGGCCTTTTATTATGTTGATATCTGTTAAAATTTGATAAAATAAGTAAACTGAGACTTTATATATACAAGAAGTATGTGTTGTCCACTTAACCTGTATAAATAACAACAACAATTTGTGTTGATTCAGAATAAAGAAGAGTTAAATCAGATGATTGTTACCTTTGTTCTTGCTTCTATATTACAGTTTGCCTTGATAAGATATTTAACAATATCCAGGTATCCTTGCTGTACAGCAATCAATAAAGGTGTAAAGTCATCCTAAAAGACAGACATATATCTCATCAAAACTATAGTCATATACTGCACAATTTTATGTTATAAATATAAACATTATATAATAGCACACATGTCAGTTGTCACTAAAAAGTATATAATATTATAGTATCTTCGTTCCTGTCGAGGAGACAAATCATACTACAAATATAATATGAGAAGTATTGTTTTTTTTAAATTGTTTGACAGTGGATTTGTTTATATAATTGTATCTCCAAAATGCAACCAATAACGTGTTGTCCTCAACACTTATCAACAAATCATATCAGATGACTACAAAAGGATATCTGTACACAAAGTGATACGTATATGAGTGGCCGTTGGTGTGCTTGGTGTGCGGATACACTTGACTCCAATCTTAATTGATACGTATTGTTAGTTTTCCTATCGGAGGGCGGTGGTTGTCTCCGGGCACTCCGGATTCCTAAACAATAAAAGCTTTCTGAAATGATATAGCCCAAAAGCGGTGCTTAAAAGTGGCATTAAACCAAAAAACATCAAATAATAATATGCAGTAGACACATACCGTATGAAATTGTCAACGCGTTAGTTTCTACTTTCAATGCGTAGTTTTATATTTTCAACACGTCGTTTTTCATTTTCAACTTGTTGTTTTTTACTTTCAGCGCTTTGGTTTTAAAATCTAACGCGTTGATCCGTAATTCATCAGTACGTTGGTTTAAAATTCTAAACCGTTACTTGTTCATTCCATACCGTAGATTTTGCAAATTTGTCAGCCCGTCAAACCTTCTAACAAAGTATTGTTTAAATATGAGTTACACTAATGACTGGACCGATTACAGGATAAATACATAACCGAATGAAAAATGCTCATATTTTTTTATATCCGTAAGATTTATCTGAAATTTGTTATATGATAAAATTCCGCCTACAATCATGATAATACACAGATATAACAAAACAAAACAATGTTATTTAAAACGATTCGAAAACGTCATCTGACAATGACCTGATAAACATCGAACTGACCGGACCAAATGCAAATGATTCTTACTTTTTAGTTTCTAAAAGGATTTATCTCAAATCTGAAAGATAATAAGATTTTATGATTTAAGAGCTTGTCTCACAGAAAACCATGCAAAATTTGAAACATTGTCCAGGAGGGTGGTTAATAGTTAATACAGCTAATGAATTGTTTTCATATGTTAGGTTCAATGGAAACCAGAAAATATAGTTTAGACTTCTCTGAATTGTGTCTATTTTTAGTAACAAGCTAATTTGCATAATTGAATAAAATTAGTCTAAAATTCCTTCAAATATATGTTAATTAGAAAGTACTTTAAAAGTCACCAAACTAGTTCTGTTGGGTTTCTAGCCATTTATATTGTGGAAATATATATAAAAGATCATAAATTATGCATTTATAAGGCATTTTCTATTTGTTGTGTATACTTAAAGTGTGCTCTCTTTAATGCCTTATTTTGAATATGTCACTTACTCGCGAAGTTCAAGTCAATGGTTTTCGAAAAGATGAACACAGAAATACATAAAATAAATTTCTTTACACACATTTTTATTGCATTAAAAATCTATCCATGGCAAATTAATAGAAATATCCTTATTTTTTAAGTTCAAACTTCACCTTAAGCCTTTTCCCACATTTTTCACTAAACCAATTTTGGGCATATATCAAACAAAATATGATGTTATTATAATTTAAAATGTTCAATTTTGAACATTTAAAAAAAAAATATTCTTATAAAACACTTTGCAATTGTATAACATCTAAATAAATAAGATATTGTAGCTTTCACTGTATGCTAGTTATCAAGAGTTATCTCCCTTTATATTGTTCTCCACAATACTATTTAGAAGGTAACTGCTCAGATCATGAGATGCAGACTTCCCTGAAACTAGCAACTAAGCCTTTTTGTGATAGTGGCACCTTAATAAGCTGTTTGAGTGGCATAAATATGCATCAAAATTTGTATTGATGTCAATGCTGCAATGTGAAGAGACAAGTCAAGAGTTTTCTCACATTTTGTCAGCTCAGAACTTTGCCATATCTGCACGAAAATGTCACTAAGTGTCAGATAATGAGATATTACAGAAACGTAGAGCTGACACCAAAAGGTAATGTTGAGGCTAAGTGGAGACGGAATTTAGTTTGCTGTTGCTTTTATGACCACAACGAACGTCAAGTTTAAAGCAGGTCTTGAACTTCCGTACAGAAAACTGAACAGACGCATACAGCATGTACATCAGGTAAATATTAATAATATATAAAATAAATCAAATGAATCATTGGCTGCATATCTTTTATTAAGAACTAAAGAAGGGTCAGCCAATACACACCCATCATAGCCAGGGGTTTGCAAAAGGGGGGGATGTCCGTTCATATAAAAGTAACCCCACCCCACCCCCCTGGAAGACTGTATCATAAGTCCATGTAACCTCCCAGTGAAAATTTCAGGTAAGAGCTGAAACCTGTGAAATAACATGCACAATATCTATATTTCTAAGGAAATTTAACTGCAGCTGTAATTCTTTTACAGTTTGGGATTACAAACACAAGTCCAGTGTCTGTGACGAAACTAATTTATAAGAAAATCTCTCATCGGAAGAGGGGCTGATTTTCTAGGTAACAGTCACCAGGAACAGTCTTTAAAAGTTTTCCAAATCAAAAACATTGGTGATATATACACATGGAAAAAAGTATTGCAACACCTTGATTTTTTAAAACTTGAAAACTCAGCCTCTTTTTTTGGATGAAATATAATAAAATATTTGTATAATATTATTGAAACATAGTTTATGATAACATTGGCATTGAAACGAACAAAAAATGTTTGAAAAAAAAATGATTTTTATAACCACAGTATTAATAACAAAATGAAGTGTTTTTTGTACAAAAAAATGCATTTTACAACTTTTACAATGTCAGACATTTCAAAATTGATCTTCAGATGACTGTTCACATCATGGTTGATCGTTATACGCCAAAGAATTAGTACTTTGTGCTCAGCCTCCATTCAAACGGATAACCGCATCTAAACGTCTTCTGATTCCTGCCAAAAATCGACTAATTTGTTGCTGAGGTAGCAGCAACCTTTTCTGATAAAGGACATTGTTTATTTCATGATGTGTTTGAACTGGGGTTTCCTTTCGCGCACTTTCCGCCCAATAGTGTCCCATATATGCTCGATATGGTTCAAATCCGGGCTACGATCGAGCCAAGGAAGACGAACCGAATTCCAATGGAACAATGGATCTTCCTCCACAATGCTAATTTCCAACTTTAGCGAGATCTGCACTACATTGGATACGGAAAACTGTGTGTCTGTTCGTAAGCAAAGGTTTCCGAAATTGTCTTATCGCACGATAACCAGTAGCGATAAGTCGCTCTCGAACAGTTCTTGTTAAAGGGCTCCTGTATGCCCACCACTCTCTTTTTATGATTGTATTGTATGCAATGGGTTTCCTTCTGACCAACCTGCATTATGCTTGATTTTCCCTAGCAAATGGTTTAGGGGGTTTTCTCTATCTCGGAAGGTTTTTAACATCGTTTAGTGCCTGATTTTTATTCTCAAAACGACTTATAGTGAAATGGTGATGACCAAAAATACGTGCAGTTGTTACAGCGACATCTCTGCTTCTCTCATGCTGATAATCTGCCATCTTGCTGCAGTTTAGAGTTGTCGAGGACCCATTACAAGGTGTCAATTACATAACTTTAAAAACTTGGTTATTTAAAGTGTTGAAAACAATGAGGATAAAAACATCTGTTTTGCTGTTTACGGGTACAGTAGCTGCATGTGCAGATAAAAACGTATCTAGTCGATATTTATTGATTAAACGCAGATGATACTTAAATAATGTTTAAGTTGTTCTATTTTACCAAATTATGTCACAAAAAAATAAAAAAGTGTTTTTTTAATTTCAATTTTAATTTGGTGTTGCAATACTTGTTTCCATGTGTATATATACATGCTTATATCTTTCATATGTATCATTAACATGCAGATTACAATAACAGGTGTAGTACATGTATCATCTATGTCAAGCTCTAAATGGTTCCTTATTATTCGTAAAAACTGGGAATAAATTTAACAAAAACAGCAGTTGTCAATTATTCTTGTCTGCAAAATACTTTTCTGTCTGTCTGTCTGTCCTTAGAAAATTCACACAGATGAACTGAACAAAACCCTCGTGGACTATTGGTCCACCAGCAAAGGCATCACCCAGTGAAACGTATTTTAAGGAAAAAACATTAACAATTTGATTCATTTCTTCAACGCAATCAATCAAATTACTCTGTTCAAAATTCAACTATAAGGTAACTCGTTGCAAAGAATCCTGCTGAAACTTTTGTGAAAGACGGTTTTAACTTTGCAGTGTTGCGACAGTTTATGTTCTATGCTGAAGGCAGTTGTAGTGTCCTGTAATACAAGTACCGTTCCATTGAGTTAAGTTATATTTCTTGTGTTTCTGTCTCTGACCTAGGTTTTCTGTATTTGGCATGTGTTGCTTATGTTAGTAAAATACGGTAACACGTATAATTTGGTAAGTCATATTCACGAAACGGAACAGGAATATACTAACCCTATTAAGAACATCTGATCAATACAAACAGTGTATATAATAGCACACACGTCAGTTGTAACTAAAAAGTATAGACACTGTTTTGGTATAATGTATATAATACCACATTTATAAAAAATGAACACCAAGAAGGGAATACAAAAAAGTAAATTTACAAAAATAATGAACTCCGAAGAAAATGTCCATAATCATATGGCAAAATAAAAAGCACAACATCATCAAACGGATAACAACTGTCATATAGTCAATGAGTATACAACCAGTCACTCAGATCCTTTATTTAAAGAAGCGATTTTTATGTAAAATTGATACTTATAACACTTATTAATAAAGTTCTTTGCAGAAATATTTGTCTAAACTTGATATACTTTTTTGTTATAAAAACACTTTACGTAGCCTTATTAACCCCTTATCAAGACGAACAAGACTCCTCCATCATCATTGCCGACCACATAATTCATTTGAAAAGGTCCTGAATCGACTGGAAGTACACTCTGACAGAAATATTTGCCACTGGTCTTTACTCAAACAACGATTCACTCATAAATGCATAACTGAAAAAGGGCGAGGTTAATTGTTTGATTGTGCAGTATCTCAGGTCAGTTAAAATCCAGTTAGAAAAAAAAACATAACCTCCTCCTTTTGGTAAATACTTCTTGGAGAAAAATAAACCATTTGAAACAAACAGAAAAAATAGAAATGTAGTGATCCTCAGCATCAAAATCTATTTCGTCGTCTGGTCTGTAAGCAAGCTGGTGCAGCCTACGTTTTTAATGCTTAATCGAGACTTCTTTAAACTACTGCAAATCATCCAAACTGACTTTCTTAAAGGAGCAACCACTTTACTTCAAAAAAGGTGGGGTTCTGAGTCAGAATTTTTTCTCGCGCGAAAGTTTATATTTTTTTTTTTTTTTTATGGTACCAATTCAATATTTGACATTATAATGTATGGGCCAACTTTGTATTCAGAATATTTGTTCATTCTAATCATCTGTATGACCCGAATTTTTTTTATCAAATTGTAGTAAAATCACCTCCCCCCCCCTTTCTTTAAAGTCAAATGGTCGTTCCCTAACTGCTAGAAAAGTTGTTCGAAATTTTGAAATCTGTTCTACGTAATGAACATTTAAATGACATATAGTTTACAAGTGTGAACAAAACTTATGTACAGGTAGCTAAACAAGGTGTATAGGTGTGAACAAATTTAATGTGAAACTAGTGTTCATTACATTAAACCAAATGTAAATATATTTTATTTCGTTTGAAATTGGTGTTTTCCCGTTTGCTATTAGTGGTAATTATTTATAGATGGGAACTAGTATAATTTATAGAGTTTGATGTCGGGTGTATAATGCACGAGGAAAGTTTTGGCGGTTTCTGCGGGTGGGATTTAATGGTACTATATAAAGTTTGGCATTTAAATGTAATATTATCGAAGGTGCTCGCAGTTGCGTCAAATTGAAGTTGGTCACATTGGTATATTGACAGTTGCTGCTATGTTTATTACATACGTACAGGCTTTGGAGGTATTAACCCAGGAAAAAGAAAAGATGCGAATGAGAAACAATGTTATATGTCATGGATTTATATGTCAGTGGTTTGATTGAAGAAATATGTACAAGAAAGTAAAATAAAATATTGTATCGCAAGAGAAAATGATAGGTAACTGCGAGCAAATAATCCTATATCTGTGTTTGTTTTGTTTATAGCCTATTGACTTTAGATATTAAATACTTTAAATTCGGACGAGCAGGGCGAGGGAGAATTTAAACATGTTTACTGTACACAGTGTTTGGTGTGAACACGGCCTAAGTGTTGCTGAGCATAAAATAACAATGGTACACAATCAGTAATTGAGATCTTGTATTTACAGAAGAAATTAAATGTTAGTGTGAATTAGGGTGATGATAAATTAACATTGGTACAGAACCAGTCATTACGATCTTGTATTCACAGAGGAAATCGAAAGTTAGTGTTGTAAAAGGGGGGCAAATAAAATAGTAATTGTACACAATGAGTCATTAAGATCTTGTATTCACAGAGGACATCGAAAGTAAGTGTTGAAACAGGGATGATAATAAAATAACAATTGTACACAATCAGTCATTGAGATCTTGTATTCACATAAGACATCGAAAGTAAGTGTTGTAACAGGGGTAATTATAAAATAACAAGGGTACATAATCAGTTATTGAGATCTTGAATTCACATAAGACATCGAAAGTAAGTGTTTTAACAAGGGTGATAATAAAATAACAAGGGTACATAATCAGTTATGGAGATCTTGAATTCACATAAGAAAGTTAAATATGTCAAAGTAGAGTTTCAATACAAATCACAAATTTGTGTATCACCTAATACTAGTTCTCTGGCATAATTCCAATTTTAGATTTAAAGATCACAATAGAAAACTACGTGGATGTTAAAAAGAATATGAAAACAAATTATCCCATAGAAATTATTGTATCTATAGAAATAGCTTAAAGGTAACACATGTAAACGATTATCAAACATTTTAACAAGCGATACCTTTATTGAATTTTGGAAAAAAATAAAACTTAGAATATATCTTGTTCAGGTCTACCAGTCTTAAGAATAAATTTCCCTCGTCCTACGGCTCGCAAAATTTAGCATCCTCTTTTCTGGTATTTTTCGCAAATACCCCTCCTTAACATGATATATCTGTTCAAAACTTTCACGATATCGTACACAAAAACTCGGGCATGCCTCAAGTATAGTCTGCAAAAATAATTATTTAATGTTCTAGAAAATATTCGAAAAACTAAACAAATATGTTGTTCAGTTGTCATTATCGTAAGCTTTTAATATGTATTGAAGTTTTCACTTCCGGTTCGTTTTTGTATTAACTGATTCAATCTTATTATATTTCAAAATTGAGATACAGTATAATTCATTTGAATAAAATTTATTGTTTTTTTTTTTCATTTATTCCTGCAACTTGTCCAGTCTTTAGCGTAACCTATTTAGATAAAACTTTAATAGAGAGATTTTGATTATTTGACAAAAGTGCAAAACTTACGATGCGGAACGAAAAATTCCACTTATGAATTTAAAAACCAACGCGTTTGTTTTTCATACCGTATGGATAACGAATCGAAGTGTTAGTTCTTACAACCAACGAATTGAAAATGATAACCAATACGTTAAAAGTGAAAACCAAGGTATTTGTAGTAAAATGCAAGACGTGGATAGAAATAACCAACGCTTTAAAACTGTCATAAGGTATGGCTTATACTGTCAGTGACAAAAATGCCTACTGATATACTTGTTATCAGGCAAAATTAAAAAAAATTAAACCTGAATCACACGTGACATGTCATGTGAGATTCACCTCAAACGTTCTTATACATGAATCTCACGTTAAAATGTTCATGTGAGTTTCTCGTTAATTGATATTCTTATGAATCTCACTGGAAATTTTTTATACGAATTTCACAAATGTATCTTTCAATAAATTTGACCCCATCAAATTTGTTTAACTAAAGATATTTTAAACTCCATGTGGATTTTATTTGAAAAAATAGAATGTGATTAACACGTTAAATTTTAAATGAGAATCACATGAAACATGCATTAACTGATTACTCGTATAAACTTGTTTGAGATGAGATTTACGAGAAATTGATGTTGGTGAACTTTGCAAGTGTCGTACCTACTTATCACAAATAAAGGTTTAAATAATAGTGTGTAACAAACACAACTTTTCTTGAACTACAGATACGAAAAAAATCAGAAAAATAGTATTCTTCCAATGTGTAACAAACATCACATACTGTGTCATCAACTTGACAATATTGTGAAGCAAAAATAAATGCAATACATATAATTGAAATTAGTGGTAAAAACTTATTTAGATAACCGTTTACTCATTACGCTACACATAAACAGCATGTTTGTAGAATATTTTATATAATTGTATATTGGTTTAAAGATGTTTAACATTTGATTACTTCTATCTGGCTAAGAAATTAATACATACATGTTCTCAGCTCTTTCGTGTTAATAAGTCAATTTAGATTTTAATAAAATAATGTTTCTGTCAGAACACAAACTCGGTCATTATTGTTTGTTTCTGATAAAATTTGACAAAAAAAAAGACAAGTAAACATGACATTTTATATTTACTAAGAAACATGTGTTTTCCTACACAAGGCTCTTGCATACTCCAGGTATAGTCCGAAAACATGGTTATTTACTTTTATGTAAATGTTTAAAACTATCACGATATCTTACACAAGGCTCGAGCATAAACCAAGTATAGTCCGCAAACATAGTTATGTACTTGTATGTAAATATTTTAAACTACCACTTTATCCTACACAAGGCTCGGGCATACACCAGGTATAGAGTGCAAACATAGTTATTTACTTTGATGTAAGACAATAACAACCAAAACCAAGGAGTAAACAAAGACTCGCAAAACCAAAGGACATTTACATCAATAGTGATAAATAATCATTAAGAAACAACACGAACTCCACTAAAAACTGGGAGTGGAATCAGGTGCTCCAGAATGGTAAGCACTTCCTGCACCTTATACGGCACCCGTCGTGTTATTTCTTTGTTCAGTTCGGTAATGATGGAAGGTTATTATGACTGAGGAAGAATAGCAGATATGATTTCTGACACACTTTTGTCATAATGGCCAATCAGCTCATGATGACGACCGTAAAATTTCTTGAGTGATGACCTTAATTTGATTGATTCATAAATATTAAAATAACAACAATATCCTACTCAATTTTGGTTTTCAATTTCAACGGTTTTTTTTTTTTGCTGAATAAGTGAATTGCAATTCACGAGAATTCACATGAACATTTAAGCGTTTGTTTCATGTATAAGGTCGTTTGAGTTGAATCTCACCGGAAAACTTTCACACGAATTTCACAATAGAAAATTTTTATTTTGTATTTTTCATGATTTTTATTGAATTTGAACATATATTTGAAGTACGATGTTCACGACTATTTTTGTTATAATTTTTTATCTAATCATGTTTTAATTTTGCCATTTGATTAGGGACTTTCCGTTTTGAAATTTCCTCGGAATTTGGTATGTTTGTAATGCTATCTTACCTAAAACTTTAACATAACTGGTCAACTTCTTAAAAAAAGGACAATAAAATGTTTAAAAAATATTTTCGTTGTAAGAAAACAAAACAAAACAAAGAATGATTCAGTGCAAAAAGACCTGTACAATAAGACCCACATGTTTATAATCCAACACATATGTATTGTTTATTTAACCTATCTCGTTTGTGGTGATTCAGAATAAAAAGTAGATGGATCGGACCAAAGAAGCTTCTTAACAATAGCAAGAAACGGAAGAAATGCAATTATCTTTCATGTGCAGTAATTGCAACTAGTATTTTTTCCAATTGATGATATTAACATATAAAAAAAAAACATCACATATTGTGTCTTCAACTGGACAATGTTGTGTAAAATATATAAATACAATACAAATCGCTTAAATCAATGGTCAAAACAAAGTAAGATGACCAGCTACTCTTCTAGAAAAATCAACGGCTAATTGATATGCTGACACTATATTAAAATCAACAACTAATTGATATGCTGACACTATAATAAAATCAACGGCTAATTGATATACTGACACTATATTAAAATCAACGGCTAATTGATATGCTGACACTACATTAAAATCAACAACTAATTGATATCCTGACACTATATTAAAATCAATAACTAATTGATATGCTGACACTATATTAAAATCAACGACTAATTGATATCCTGACACTATATTAAAATCAACAACTAATTGATATCCTGACACTATATTAAAATCAATAACTAATTGATATACCGACACTACACACTACATTAAAATCAACGGCTAATTGATATGCTGACACTATATTAAAATCAACAGCTAATTGATATGCTGACACTATATCAAAATCAACAGCTAATTGATATACTGACACTATATTAAAATCAACGGCTAATTGATATGCTGACACTACATTAAAATCAACGGCTAATTGATATGCTGACACTATATTAAAATCAACGACTAATTGATATCCTGACACTACATTAAAATCAACGACTAATTGATATGCTGACACTATATTAAAATCAACGACTAATTGATATGCTGACACTATATTAAAATCAACAACTAATTGATATGCTGACACTACATTAAAATCAACGGCTAATTGATATGCTGACACTATATTAAAATCAACGACTAATTGATATCCTGACACTACATTAAAATTAACGGCTAATTGATATGCTGACACTACATTAAAATCAACGGCTAATTGATATCCTGACACTACATTGAAATCAACGGCTAATTGATATGCTGACACTATATTAAAATCGGTTTTGTGTAAACTAAAGAGGGACGAAACAAAGTTTCAATTTGTTTAAAATGTTTTGTTTTATTGAATTGAACAGAATCTTCAAAGAAGTCGGAATTAAGCCAGATTCTTGTCAATTTTCTTTGAATTGGTGGGTATCATCATCAGAAACGTAAGCATTAATTCGGATCATTATCAACAGTCTGTGAATTTATCAGGACCTCGTCAAAAGTCTGTTAATTGGTGACGATTCATTATTAAAATAGTGTGAATTTATCAGAATCCTCGTTAGTAGTCTTTTAATTGGTGACGATCCATTACCTCTAAATGTGATAATATCATAACGCATGATAGGGTATGTCGATTCGTTATCAGTGAAGTGTGACAGACGAGGATGCATTATAAGCATGCATTAAAGATGAATTCTCAGTATTTATATGTGCATTTAAGAAGATTGGTTATCAGTGATGTGAATATTATATGATTTTATGAAAACAATAAAATCACAAAAATACAGAACTCAGAGGAAAATCAAATCGGAAAGTCCCTAAACACATGGCAAAATTGTCAGTTGTGTATAGATATAGGAAGATGTGGTATGCGTGCCAATTAGACAACTCTCCATTCAAATAACAATCTATGAAAGTAAATCATTATAGGTCAAGGTACGGCTTTCAACCCGGAGTCTTGGCTCACACCGAAGAGTAAGTTATAAAGAGCCCAAACAACTACTCTTGTAAAACCATTCAATCGGGAAAACCAACGGTTTAATCTATATAAAAACGAGAAACGAAAACACGTATGAACTATATAAACAGAAGACAACTACTGTACATCAGATTCCTGTATATTTTTCAGTGAACTGGGAATTGATTCGAAGTCAATGTCAGTGTAAACTTTCTTCAAAACGGTCAGTTAAAAAAAAAAATGGAAAAAAAACAATTAATCAATGGACTCAGAAGAATCACAGGAAAAATATAATCCAGATTGATGTAGTTCTATAATTACTTAATTATTTTTATTTACATATTAGTGATATAATTTATGTTTAATTAATATTATCGAATTTACAAATGTAGATGTTTACACAATAGTATTTAATTAATTTAGATAGGAAATATACATTTGCATTTTGGCCTCCCTGATCAGGTTAAGTTTAAAATATGGTAATACAAGTTAGTGTGCTATGGAATTATGTTTAAATAGCAAATAATAATAAACGTTGCCGCCTTTAAATGTGTGTGATGAACATCAAATTGTTGGCTGTATGATTGTTGTGAGTTGTTTCTGTTTGACAGCCTGTATATTTATATCCGTACCAGACAAAAGACAAAAACGTGTTGAAATGGTAACAAATGTCTTTTCTATTTAACTTTTCCATTAGATTTAAAATAAAAAATGAGTTGAAAAGCATCTGATGTTTCTTTGTCATTAATCAGCAATACATATATATGGCACCATTATAACGATAACGAAATCAATTCTAGTACTGTCTAGATTTTACAAGAGATTAGTTTTGTGATAGTATAAATAAAGGCAACAGTAGTATACCGCTGTTCAAAACTCATAAATCCATGGACAAAAAACATAATCGGGGTAACAAACTAAAACCGAGGGAAACGCATTAAATATAAGAGGAGAACAACGACACAACACCGAAACGCAACACACACAGAAACGGACCAAGCAACAGACAAAACACCACGAGAATAACATCAAAACCAAATATGTGAATTTGGGATAGACAAGTACCGTGCCACGTCTTATCTCAATATCTCAAAAATCAGAGAAAACACAAACGACTCAACGTTAAAATGCAACACACACAGAAACGAACAATATTATAACAATGGCCATCTTCCTGATTGGTACAGGACACTTTTAAAGGGGAATAAAAGTGGTGGGTTGAACCTGGTTTTATGGCATGCCAAACCTCGCACTTTAATGGCAAAGTTAAATATAACATTGAAATGACAACATAATAGTACAAAACTACAATACAAATAAATAGGAGAACACATTAGACAAAGAAAAACATGATGAATAGATAACAAAAGGCATCAAGTTTAAAATTCAATACGCCAAAAACGCGTCGTGTCCACACAAGACTCACCAGTGACGCCCAGATATAAAAGTTTGAAAGTGAAAAAAGTACAAAGTTGTACAGCACTGAAGATCAAAAGTTGAAGAGGTTTTGCCAAATACGGCATAGTTTGTATGCCCGGGATAAGAACATTCTTATTATATAGAACAGTTCATGCTATTGCAAACAGTAAATAACATGTTTACAGTGAATAACAAAGACATGTACAGTAAGTTAAGCATGTAAGAAAGAACTATGAATACTTAGTATTTTTCAATTTGATTTTTTCCCCGCAATTTTGTAAAGCTACATACACTCTGATGGAAGTTCTTATCATACCTTTTCTTTTTATCAATTTTAATCCTACTTTAAAAAAATGCGAATATTCAAAAGTTAGAATCATTTCAAATATAAATATTCAGAAATCTTAAAATGCTATGAAAATGAATGATGCTAATGGGTCATTACATTAGTTAGTCCTCTTCATAAATTAAGTGTTGATACAAATTATAGGTGAAACAGGTAAGAAGATTAAAAAAAACCACATAATGATTTTGTCCTGTGCAACAAGATCTTGAGATGATATTAAATAAACAAGAAATAAGTTGCTATTACATATTGATTTATATTATTACGCTAAGAAATTTATTAAACTATAAATGTAATGTTCGAAATTATGAAATATTTTCTAGTTCTATGAGTTTAGAAGAACCTGATTACTTGACAACAATAGTAATAAAAACACCACATACTTAATAGATACAAAATGTAAATATTTATGTTTAAGTATGACAGTTTTGCACTATTCTACTAATGCACACCAATAAAGCTGAGATACAGAAGAAGATTTTGATTTATACCACATGTTAATATCATTTAAGTCAGTTGTAAAAAAAGAACAAATGTGTCAAGAGTTAAACAAAAGGTGTTCAATAAACATGTCTGGGGAAAATTCAATGTTTTAACATGTGTCTGTATTGGACATTATGCATAACAACAGAAAACGACAGTTCTAATGTGTATAAATGTATATCAGGTTAGAGAACAAGGTTTGAAAATGAGTGCATTGGTGTAAGTGCTTTATATTAAAGATGCCCTTGATAAAAGGGTCTTTAATTACCACCTTCCTCCCACAATGGACCACAGGATCTCCTATTATTAAAGTGTTCTTTATGCCGGAAATCTAAGCCACTCGACTGATCTGCATTCTACATTTTGTTTATAGCAGACAATGCAGAACACATACATAAACATATAGCCTCAAAAACACAAACTTATATACACAAACAAGACCTATAGTGAAATGAGGGACATATGTAATATTTTGGAGATATTTACAGATTTACTTTATTAGAGATCAGGGCATGCATGATCGGAGGTTATACATTTTTAATTGCATTAGAATCAAGAACATACTGTTAGTTCAGAAAGGTTTGCATTGTTTTCATAATAGAGAACATTACCTAAAATGGCAATAATTAAACAGGAATATTTGTAGATTTTTCCACGATCACAAAAATAGATGAACTCAATAATATCTTAATTTTAAGATAAACTTGAATAGTAAATATTCAACGGTTATCTTTTATAGGATTCAAAACATTATCTTGATGAGCTGTATCCGTTTATTAAATATCGAAGGTCGAAAGGTTACAAAGCTGTGTTCTAACATCAAAATTTTGCAATCAAATCTATTAATATTATTTCAGTGTGTCGAATAATAGTTTTTTTTATATCTTTTAACATTTATAATATAAAGGATTTTTTCAGCATTTAGTTACCTTCTGTCATTAAAATTGTTTACCACCATTTAATCTTTAATTTTTCATAAACTTATAAGGTATTAGACTTTTTTGGATGTATAAGTACGAAGCCACGTTCAATTATTTTACCTTATTAGATACAACTTATTTTTCTAATCATTATTAAACTGCTATTCGTTTTGGAGGGTTAAATATGTAGTTTCTGTTGCAATTGCCCTACCGTATCAAATTTGAAATATTATACCAACTTGGACCGGTTAGGGCAATTTTTATTGTTTTTTTTAGGACTGCCCTCCATCCGTTATAACATCTAAACTGTCACAACCTTTGGACATTTAGAGTTGTGCCAGTTCACATCGCAAATAACTATTTTTATTGGGCATATCTTTGTAATTTTTGCGCCGTGTTTGGAAATTTTAAAATTGTACCAGCGTCTGTGTTGTCCGCTTGAATTGTATAAACTTTCAAGATTTTGATATTGTCTCAATTTGAATATACTGACAGGATTCATTTGACATCGTGCTATTACCGAAGAAGGATATCTGTTAACCGAAATATCTAATATTTGTTAATTTTATAGTTATTTAAAGGTGTTGCTGTACCCTTTTTGACTTGTTATATATTATATTTTGTAGTGTACAGAAGCATATAATTTGAGCCATCGCGTTGTAAGACTAATCGTTGACTATTTATTCAGTCATTTTAAGATGTGCTATATATATATATTTATATACCTTTAGAAAAAAGTACTGCAACAAATCTATTGAAAACAATGTAAAAGAACATGGTTGTAGAATGTGTATAATTTGGGTTTTTCCAAATACTTTTAAACCGTTTCTGGTTTGAAATTAAATTTTGTGTTATTAACTTACATTTTAGGCAAAATTACGACTATAAAAATGCATCATTAGAGCTGTACTAAAAAAGTTGTTAAAATTTTTTATATAAAAGTGTTTTTTTTCTTTCTAGCAAACTAAAAAGCTGACACAGAAAATGTGTGTTAAACTAAACATCTGACACAGAAAATGTGTGTTAAACTAAACATCTGACACAGAAAATGTGTGTCAAACTAAACATCTGACACAGAAAATGTTTGTTAAACTAAACATCTGACACAGAAAATGTGTGTTAAACTAAACATCTGACACAGAAAATGTGTGTTAAACTAAACATCTGACACAGAAAATGTGTGTTAAACTAAACATCTGACACAGAGAATGTGTGTTAAACTAAACATCTGACACAGAAAATGTGTGTCAAACTAGGCAAACAGTTCTGAATGATTAAATGCATAACAAACATATATGTCGTTTGTTTATGTGTTACAAATTTGTTTTTCGTTCATTTTTTTACATAAATATTTTGCATTTTTTGTGAAAAACGGGAAAAACTATTTCCGTGCAGCTGTTATGTCCTATCCATGTAGCCTTTATATTGGATGAAAAGTAAGTTAATACCATGAATTCAATTTTAAAAGATAAAAAGATTAAATACCAAATTATACACATTCTAAAATCATTTCCTTTGACATTGTATTCAATGGAAGTGTTGCAATACTTTTTCCAGGTGTATCTATTCGAAATAAATGTACAACACTATCGTATCAATACGATGAAACAAGAATAAGAATATTCTATTAGACATTATTCTATCAAGTGGTTGCTTTGATTATGATCACGTATAACGGTTTAATCCGTAATTCGTATATTTTCCCTTAGATCTTACTGCCTAATATGTTCTAGTATCAACGCAAAACATAGTTATTTACTTTCGTGTAAATATTCAAAATATCTACCAGACAAAGTTATGTACTTTCATGTAAATATTTAAAACTTCCACGGTATCCTACATATGATTTGGGCATACCTCATGTATAGTCTGCGAGCATAGTTATTTACATTCATGCTAATATTAAAAACTTCCACTGTATCCTCCACATGACTCGGGCATACCTCATGTATAGTCCGCAAACATAGTTTTTTACATTCATGTTAATATTAAAAACTTCCACTGTATCCTACACATGGCTCGGGCATACCTCATGTATAGTCCGCAAACATAGTTATTTACATTCATGTTAATATTAAAAACTTCCACTGTATCCTCCACATGGCTCGGGCATACCTCATGTATAGTCCGCAAACATAGTTATTTACATTCATGTTAATATTTAAAACTTCCACTGTATCCTCCACATGGCTCGGGCATACCTCATGTATAGTTCGCAAACATAGTTATTTACATTCATGTTAATATTAAAAACTTCCACTGTATCCTACACATGGCTCGGGCATACCTCATGTATAGTCCGCGAACATAGTTATTTACATTCATGTTAATATTTAAAACTTCCACGGTATCCTACACATGGGTCGGGCATACATCAGGTATAGTCTGCAAACATAGTTATGTACTTTCATGTAAACATTAAAAACTTCCACTTTATCCTACACATGGCTCGGGCATACCTCATGTATAGTCCGCAAACATAGTTATTTACATTCATGTTAATATTAAAAACTTCCACTGTATCCTACACATGGGTCGGGCATACCTCATGTATAGTCCGCAAACATAGTTATTTACATTCATGTTAATATTTGAAACGTCCACGGTATCCTCCACATGGCTCGGGCATACCTCATGTATAGTCCGCAAACATAGTTATTTACATTCATGTTAATATTTAAAACTTCCACTGTATCCTACACATGGGTCGGGCATACCTCATGTATAGTCCGCAAACATAGTTATTTACTTTCGTGTAAATATTTAAAATATCTACCAGACATAGTCATGTACTTTCATGTAAACATTTAAAACTTCCACGTTATCCTACATATGGTTTGGGCATACCTCACGTATAGTCCGCAAACATAGTTATTTACTTTCGTGTAAATATTTAAAATATCTACCAGACATAGTTATGTACTTTCATGTAAACATTTAAAACTTCCACGGTATCCTACACATGGGTCGGGCATACATCAGGTATAGTCTGCAAACATAGTTATGTACTTTGATGTAAATATTTAAAACATCCACGGTATCCTCCACATGGCTCGGGCATACCTCATGTATAGTCCGCAAACATAGTTATTTACTTTCGTGTAAATATTCAAAATATCTACCAGACATAGTTATGTACTTTCATGTAAATATTTAAAACTTCCACGGTATCCTACATATGATTTGGGCATACCTCATGTATAGTCCGCAAACATAGTTATTTACATTCATGTTAATATTAAAAACTTCCACTGTATCCTACACATGACTCGGGCATACCTCATGTATAGTCCGCAAACATAGTTATTTACATTCATGTTAATATTAAAAACTTCCACTGTATCCTACACATGGCTCGGGCATACCTCATGTATAGTCCGCAAACATAGTTATTTACATTCATGTTAATATTAAAAACTTCCACTGTATCCTCCACATGGCTCGGGCATACCTCATGTATAGTCCGCAAACATAGTTATTTACATTCATGTTAATATTTAAAACTTCCACTGTATCCTACACATGGCTCGGGCATACCTCATGTATAGTCAGCAAACATAGCTATTTACATTCATGTTAATATTCAAATCTTCCACTGTATCCTACACATGGCTCGGGCATACCTCATGTATAGTCCGCAAACAACATAGTTATTTACATTCATGCTAATATTTAAAACTTCCACGGTATCCTACACATGGGTCGGGCATACATCAGGTATAGTCTGCAAACATAGTTATGTACTTTCATGTAAACATTTAAAACTTCCACATTATCCTACATATGGTTTGGGCATACCTCAGGTATAGTCCGCAAACATAGTTATTTACTTTCGTGTAAATATTTAAAATATCTACCAGACATAGTTATGTACTTTCATGTAAACATTTAAAACTTCCACGGTATCCTACACTTGGGTCGGGCATACATCAGGTATAGTCTGCAAACATAGTTATGTACTTTCATGTAAATATTTAAAACATCCACGGTATCCTCCACATGTCTCGGGCATACCTCATGTATAGTCCGCAAACATAGTTATTTACTTTCGTGTACATATTCAAAATATCTACCAGACATAGTTATGTACTTTCATGTAAATATTTAAAACTTCCACGGTATCCTACATATGGTTTGGGCATACCTCATGTATAGTCTGCGAGCATAGTTATTTACATTCATGTAAATATTTAAAACTTCCACGGTATCCTACACATGGTTGGGGCATACCTCAGGTATAGTCTGCAAGCTTTAATGAACATATGAAAACAACAACAATATCCTACACAATTTTGGTTTTTAATTTCAACGGGTTGGGTTTTTTTTGCTGCATATGTGAATCGCAATTCACGATAATTTCACATGAACATTTAAACGTTCGTTTCATGTATAATGTCGTTTGAGTTGAATCTCTCCTGAAAACTTTCACACGAAGTTCACAATTGAAAATATGTATTTTGTATTTTTCATGATTTTTATTTAATTTAAACATATATTTGAAGTACGATATGCAAGTGATCAGGTATTAGACTATATCTAAGTTCCTTTTCAGCGAGAAATAATGATGTACCTCCACGCTTTGATATTAACACATATAACAGACATTATAACTTTATTCATAAACAGGACAATTTTGTAGTATAAATATGAACAACATGTATAACATAAGAATCCGTTGACATCATTAAAACAAAAGAAATACTGTTTTACCTTGTTTTATTTTGAAATTGCGTAATTATATTTGTTCATTACTTTTCAAACTACTAATGAAAGACTGATGTTTTAAGATAAGATATACTCAAATACAAAACAAAATACTAATGAAAGACTGATGTTTTAAGATAAAATATAGTCAAATACAAATCAAAATACTAATGAAAGACTGATGTTTTAAGATAAGATATACTCAAATACAAAACAAAATATTAATGAAAGACTGATGTTTAAAGATAAGATATACTCAAATACAAAACAAAATACTAATGAAAGACTGATGTTTTAAGATAAGATATACTCAAATACAAAACAAAATACTAATGAAAGACTGATGTTTTAAGATAAGATATACTCAAATACAAAACAAAATACTAATGAAAGACTGATGTTTTAAGATAAGATATACTCAAATACAAAACAAAATACTAATGAAAGACTGATGTTTTAAGATAAGATATACTCAAATACAAAAAAAAAATGAACAATGAAGCATACAGTTGTCGTTTTGAAAAATTATTTTGCATTAAATCTGTTTTTATAATAGTAATTTAGGAAACATATTGATAAAGACACTTGTTACTTGTTATTAATTCTTTTGTGAATATGAATATGTATATTGTACTTTTATAATTCATAATCAAATATTGATTCCACTAATCGTATCTGACTAAGTATGTAACAAAACTTGTTCTTATCAGCATATTAAACTAACGTAATGAAACAATAATGTACAATATATATATTATTCCGTTCCATTTCTTGCAACAAATACACATCATCATCCTTATTCTAATAAATACAATTTTGTTACAGAAATGTATGTATTATGTATTTTGTCAGGAAATGTAAAATTTAGTTGTATGAGCTTTAGAAACAGGCCAAAAAGCGAGACTCTTGTGAGCTTTTCTCCTGTTTCGTAGCGAGTACAAATATATTATGTATTTTCTGACAATGTACATATTTTGTGTTAATCCTGAAATTACTTCTTACACTTGCAAATTTAGTTATTAAAGCCTTAATCATTGTTTTTTGTCATAAGGAAATCGACATAGTTGAAACACGGACCTTGACGAGGACACCAAAATAAACTGGTTTAGAAACAGAAATATTCATAGTACCGCTTGCTCAAATGGAAGTGGGGTAACAGGAGACTTTATTTGTAAATAAACAAATAAAGCAAACATTTATTTGTATACCTGTTTTTTTGTGCAATAGTTGGCTAATTGCAGGATAAAAGCATCTCTTTATGTTATTGATACGACTATTTTGTTAATATTTGTTATCTACAGTACAGCCTGTGACTTCCTCTTAGTAATGTCCACCCTCTTGCATGGTCAACATCCAATGGTGAACATTTATTGGGGTATTCAATGTTGAGATGTTGGCCATTTATTGGGGGTCATAAATCATGGGCAGATTTTTTATCTAATTATGTTACCTGTTAAAATCAATCAGGGTTGATGTTTTCAGCTGGTATGTTTCATTAAAATTTACCTGTACAGGTAACTTGGGTTTCTTTTAAAATTGACATTTCACCTTTTTTTGAAAATGTAGAATAAAATAATGTTTTACTCTGTTAATTTATTATTATTTTTTTGTCTTTAATGTTATTTAAATTTTCTGTTTTTTAATTGTTTTTTTTTTTCATTTTTTTTTTGTTTTGTTTCTTACTGTTTTGTTTCTTATTCTTTTAATTTCTTCTTAGTAAGAATCTTGAGTAGAAATGGCAAAAAGTCAAAGCTAAAGTTATTGACCAGCATTTGAAATAAACAGATTTTTAATAATTGTTTTTTAAGTAAAAGGTTTATATAAATATACATGATGTACATTGTTACGTATTCAATTGTTTGTTAACATTATTAAATGAGTTATTACTATGAGAGACATATAATACATTGTATTATATGTCTCTGTTACTATTAATAATAACTAATAATCATGCAAGTGATATTTTAAATTAAAAAAATGAAAGTAATTAAACAATTTGGTTTCTTAACAAAATAAGATGATCAATATCAATCCTTTTACAATAGATTTTGATAACATCTAATATTATTCAGGAAAACTACAAGTACCATTATATGGTTGAGGAAAAAACTAATTTTGTTTATCTAAATTTTCTTCAAATCTGAAAACAAGAGTTGTGCACAATCACCGAAAAGACTTATTTTTCCAAATGTCCACCTAGTTATCATCAAATTTTGATAAATGTTCATTAAAAATTCTAATCATAATGAAAAATGTTCTCATATATCTGAATCAAGTGAATCTTATGAAAAGAAATTATTTAAAGAAATTGTCTTGAAACTTATCTTTAAGCATTTGTTAAGTATGTTATCTTCAGTTTGGTTAATTTCTTTCAAAATTTGTCTCCAGAAAAAATAAAGTGCACTTCTAAAGATGGTGACACTTTAATGGTTTATTAATTAAATCATTTTTTTTTCCAGTGTATTATATTGTCGATAGTGCTGGACTGGCATGACACATATTCTTGGTATACATTTACCAAGAATATTTCAATCAACCTAGGCCTTTTAGATAAAGTTAATAATTGCAGCGACTTGAATGAATTAAGATTTTTAAAGTCCCTAATAAAAAATGAATTTAAAAAAAAATCTAAAAATAATAACTTATGATAAAAACTGTAAATTTGATTGTGTCAATTAAGGTAGAGAATTTTTGGTCATAATCTAGAAATAGAAAATAGTGGACAATATAAAATTCCTAGAAAGGATAGAATGTGTAAACTGTGCCTCTTGTAGGTCAATGAAGAACACTATTCCTTGATTGTCAAATTAACAAAACAACTTTGAGATATAAATCCATTTGAAAATTATTTACCTTCTCATTATAATGTCTCTAACCCAAGAACAAAAAGTAAAAGAAATGCTTAACCTCTAAAACATGGATCATGTTTAAAATATCATATGACAATAAAAATATTATCAAATTTTGCTGTACTGAATATTTCTTATACTTATAAATATTTTATTCAAGAAAGAAATAATGAATTGCCTAAATTTTATTTAGCGTAAGTCCTAAAGACAATCTTAATCATATGTTAAGATCAGTCTATCTACAATAATAAACCATTTTGATTTTAGAAAATTAATTTGAGAAACACCTTGTCAATAGAAAAAGGCAGGCATTGTAAATGTTTGCAGTATATTTGAAAATGAGATTCATTTATTCTTCACTACCAAAAAATAGACTTAATATAAAAAATAACTTAAACTGATCAAAAATTATTTAAAAGGTATAATATCAAAACTAATAGTCAGGAGACAATTATTTTTTAATTAAGCTGTTTGTTCAACTAGTTTTATTGTTTCATTTTATTTTTGAATTTCTTGTCATAATCACAGTTATTAAATTTGACAAACACATACATGTATATTTTACCTGAGACACCTGACCTGTAAGTTATATAATTTTAACACTTCAATGCATTCAAGATTTCCCTTTATCCTTGACTAGTTTTTGAGTAATACCGTGTGTATTAAAAAAGCAACAGGGGTATGATGATGGACATATAGGGCCACCATGGTGAACATATTTTTTATGGCCACCATTAAGAAGATAAAGTCACAGGTAGTACTGTAACCATGTTTTAATATTTGATTAGGGACTTTCCGTTTAGTTATTTCTTCGGAATTCGGTATTTTTTGGAAAAAACAATCTTACCTAAAACTTTAACAGAACTCGTCAACTTCTTATAAACAAGCACAATTGAATGGTTAAGAAATATTTGCATCGTAAGAAAAAACAAACAAACAATGATTTAGTGCAAAAAGACCTGTACAATAAGACCCGCATGTTTATAATCCAACACATATTTATTATTTATTAACCATATCTGACTAACAACATTAGTTTGTGGTGATTCAGAATAAAAAGAAGATGTATCGGACCGAAGATCTTCTTAACCACAGCAAGAAACGGAAGAAATTCAGTTATCTTTCAATTGCAATAATTGAAACTAGTATTCTTTCCAATTGATGATATTAACATATAAAAACATCACATACTGTGTCTTCAACTGGACAATGTTGTGTAAAATATACCAATACAATACAAATCGCTGAAATCAATGGTCAAAACTAAGTAAGATGACCAGCTACTCTTCTAGCAAAATCAACGGCTAATTGATATGCTGACACTATATTAAAATCAACGGCTAATTGATATACTGACACTATATTAAAATCAACGGCTAATTGATATGCTGACACTATATTAAAATCAACAACTAATTGATATGCTGACACTACATTAAAATCAACGGCTAATTGATATGCTGACACTACATTAAAATCAACGGCTAATTGATATGCTGACACTATATTAAAATCGGTTTTGTGTAAACTAAAGAGGGACGAAACAAAGTTTCAATTTGTTTGAAATGTTTTGTTTTATTGAATTGAACAGGATCTTCAAAGAAGTCGGAATTTAGCCACATTCTTGTCAATCTTCTTTGAATTGGTGGGTATCATCATCAGAAAACTGCGAATTAATTCGGATCCTTATCAACAGTCTGCATTAAAGAGGAATTATCAGTATTGATATGTGCATTTAAGAAGATTGGTTATCAGTGATGTGAATATTATATGATTTTATCAAACCAATAAAATCACAAAAATATAGAACTCAAAGGAAAATCAAAAGTCCCTAAACACACGGCAAAATTGACAGTTGTGTATAGATATAGGAAGATGTGGTATACGTGACAATTAGACAACTCTCAATCTAAATAACAATGTATGAAAGTCAATCACTGTAGGCCAAGGTATGGCTTTCAACACGGAGTCATGGCTCTCACCGAACAGTAAGTTATAAAGCTCCAAAAAAACTACGCGTGTAAAACCCTTCAATCGGGAAAACCAACGGTCTAATCTATATAAAAATGAGAAACGAAATCACGTAGAAACTATATAAACAGACGACAACTACTGTACATCAGATTTCTGATTATTTTTTAGTGAACTGGGAATTTATTCGAAGTCAGTGTCAGTATAAACTTCCTTCAAAACGGTCAGTTAAAACAAATGGAAAAAGAAAAGTAATCAATAGACCCAGAAGAATCACAGGAAAAATGTAATCCAGCTTTATATAGTTCTATAAGTCTGAGATATTGTTTACATATTAATGATATAATTTATGCTTAATTAATATAATCGAATTTAGATATTTACACAATAGTATTTAATTAATTTAGATAGGAAATATACATTTGCATTTTGGCTTCCCTGACCAGGTTATACAAGTTAGTGTGCAATGGAATTATGTTTAAATAGCAAATAATAATAAACCTTGCCTCCTTTAAATGTGTGTGATGAAAATCAAGATTGTTCGATGTATCATTTTTGTGAGTAGTTTCTGTTTGACAGCCTGTATATTTATATCTGTACCAGACAAAAAACAAAGACGTGTTGAAATGTTTACAAACCTGTCTTTTCGATTTAACTTATCCATTAAATTTAAAATAAAAAAAAAAAAAATTGAAAAACATCTGATATATGTTTGTCATTAAGCAGCAATACATATACATGATATATATGGCACCATTATAGGGATAACAAAATAAATTCTAGCACTGTCTATATTTTACAAGAGAACAGTTTTATGTTAGTATAACATGTTTACAGTGAATAACGAAGACATGTACAGTAAGTTAAGCATGTAAGAAAGAACTATAAATACTTAGGGTCAATTTGATTTCCCCTCGCCATTTTGTGAAGCTACATACACTCTGATGGAAGTTCTCATCATCCTTTTTCTTTTTATCAATTTTAACCCTACTTTTAATAGAATATGCGAATACGAATGCGAATATTCAAATATCTGAATCATTTCAAATATAAATATTCAGAAATCTTGGAATGTTATTAAAATGAATGATGCTAAGGATAATTACATTAATTATTCCTCTTCTTGACTTAAGTGCTGATGAGGGCCGTTATATCTATTAACCAACCAATCTCTTACACTTAAAAACAAAAAAAAGACAAGTTAAAGGTAAAAACAGGTAAGAAAATTAACAAAAAAACATAATGTTTTTCTCCTGTGCAACAAGATCTTGAGATAATATTAAAAACACAAGAAGTAAGTTGCCAATATATAATGAGTGTTCTCTAATTCTTCGTCAAACTATAAATGTAATGTTTTAAATTATGAAAGATTTTCTAGTTCCATAAGTTTAGAACAACCTGATATCTTGACAGTAATAGCAAAAAAAAACACCACGTAGTAAATAGATACAAAATGTAAATATTTATTATTATTTTGAAGTTGGAAAATATAAATGTGATTTGTATAACGATATTTTACAAAATCATGTGAATTTCACATGAAAAAATCATTATAGGATTTTTTCCTGAAATTTACGTGAGTTTTACATGAGATTCATATGCAACTCGCATTACTGATTGTACGTATCAACTTAAGATGAGATTTACGAGAATTTCAAGTGAGATCCACATGAATTTAGATTCACATGAAATTGATGTCGGTGAAATTTGTCAGTTTAGTACCTACTTCAATATTCCAAATAAAGCTTTATATACAATGGCAGTCAGATAATTTAAAAAATCAGAAACAAAAACCACAAAATTAAATGAATATGGCACATATGACTGAGATCCATTTATAGTTAAACAAATTGTATGAAATTACGCAATCAATAAATTACTTTCGCTACAACATTTTACAAAATGACTACATGTATTTGTTATAATTCAAATATGATTAACCTTAGTTCTAAAGAACTAATTATATCTGACTAAGGAGTAAACACAACATATTCTCATCTAGAACACATCCAATTGTTGATAAAATATTTTGTAAAAAAACAAACTTGGTTATTTATTATGTTTATCGGATAAAATTTGATAAGCCAAATAAAATGATACAGGACATGTTGCTTATGTGAGTAAAAAACGGTAACAAGTATTATTTTGGTAAGTCACATTCAAGAAACGGAGCAGGATTGTAGTAACCCTATTAAGAACATATGATAAATACAAACAGTGTAAATAGTATAGTACTTGAACTAGTCCAGCGCACCCCCAAAAAAAAAATTTGACCCCCAAAAAATTACCCTCATTTCAAGTAAAAGAGCCCTAAATTTTTATAAAAAAAGCAAAAAAACACCCAAAAACACCAAAATTTTCTTACTCCCAAAAAATTTTTTTTTTTACTTTGGAAAAAAAAACGTTATTAAAAACACCCAAAAAACAACAAAAAAATTCCAAAAAAAAAATAAATAAAAAAACCGGGATAACTGGCAGAGAAAGAATTCTGTGGGATTTAAGAGAAAAATAAATCAATTTTTACTTTAAAAAATGAAACAACCTACAGCTCCTGATTTATATCCAGAATTACCTATAGAAGATGGACAAAATTATAGACTACAAAAAATAACAGAAATAGAAAAAACATTAATAAATGAGAGAGATAAACGTAAATCACTATACAAAAAATATAAACGCGGAGTTAATGTTACTGATGGTGTTGATACAAGTTTAATTTCGACATCTGTTGTTTTAGCTGGTATAGGTATAGCTTGTCCTATCTTACTTCCCATACAAATTGCAGCTGTTGTATGTGGAAGTTTAGGAGGTCTAGTTAAATTTATTAGAAGAAAGTTGACAACAAAATCAAAAAAACATTATGAAATTAAAACAATGGCAGAATGCAAGTTAAACAGCATAAAAAATTTAATATCAAAATCTTTAACTGATAATAAAATAAGTGAAGATGAATTTAAACTTATTTTAGATGAATTAGAAAAATTTAATGAAATGAAAAAAAATAAAAAAAGAGAAATTTCAAAAAGTTTACCAGATGATGAAAGAAAAAAATTAATTGAAGAAACAGAAACAAGAGTAAGAAACGAAATAAAAAAAAATGGAAAATCTTTGATTTCTTTAATACAATAATTTTAGTTGATAACGGAAATCCACCAAATTATGAATCAATTTTTTCTAAATAAATGGATGAAGAAAATAAAGAAAAATTAGTAAAAAATGTAAAAATAATGTTAAATAAAAAATTTAATTATTTTTATCTTAAGTTGTTTTTAACAGGTTCTTTTTATTGTTTATTATCTAATATTTTAGATGAATAAAATGGCTGAAGGAGGTTATGAGTTTGATAATCCTGAGTTTAAAAATAATGATTATGATGAAGAAGAAGAAGAAGAAACGTCTTTTCAAGATGATGTAGAGTTTCAAAATAATATAAATAAGGAATTTGAAAAATCAAGAGATTTATCAGAAAATGATGCTAAAATTCGTAAAAAAGAAACTACAAAAAAAATGATTAAACAATTTTATAAAAAAAATGGTGAAACTATACGTAATGAAGAGGGTTTTTTTGTTGGGGAAGAAAATGATGGAAAAATAATGTTATATGTAAAAGATGAAAAAGGTAATGATATTGCATTAACGTATTACCAAAAAGAAAAAAGAAAATTTTATAAATTTAGCACTCTTAAAAGTTATTACGGTGTTAATTTTGTTCGGGATGTTTTAGGTGTAGATGATTTTAAAATATCTGATAGAATAATAGAAGGTAGAGTAGGGTTTCAGAGAATGTTAAATGAACTCGATAATATAGAAATTCCATTACAAGAAATATCTACACAACAAGAAGGACAAGCATTATTAGAAATAGCAAGTAATGAAGAAACACATGTGAAAGAAATAGAAACTTCATTTATTGAACAAGGAACATCTTTCATAAATGAAGAAACACAAACATATATGACACAAAGAGAGATGGATGGTATAATTAGTGCAATGACATCAGTAAAAGAAGAGATTGCAAATGAATTAACAAAACTGAATGAAACAAATAAAGACTTAGCAAAAGAAAATGCCAAATTAGAACAAGCTAAAGAAGACAATGATGAATTTCAAATAGGTAGAATAAGTAGTCGAATAAGAGAGTTGGAATCTGAGAGAAGTGCAAGACTAGAAGTAATTAATATTAATAAAGAGAAACTACGTAGTCAAGTGAACAGGTTTAAACAAACAATACATAAAATGTTAAAGGAAGACAAAACATTAGGTGAAAGAATAAGAACATTATTCAGAGAACAAGGAATAACAATAGTTAGTGTTTTAACTGCTTTTGGAATGATTATTGGTGTTATTGTTGAGGCATTTACTGGTTCTCCTTCTCCTTCTCCTTCTCCTCCATCAAAAGGTGGTGGTGTACAAGATTGGATGAAAAAACAATTAAAAAATCTTGGAAAATTATTATCTTTTCTTGCAGGAAAATTAGCAGCTGCATTACCAGGTATTATAGGTTCTATTGTTTCTTGGTTATTGTCTGCAACAAAAGACGTAGTAAATTGGTTTGCAAACAACTTATGGGCATTGCTTATTTTAGTTGTTAGTTTATTGTTTACTGCTGCTAGAGATTATTTGAAAAAATAAAGTGCTGTAAATCCTATTACAATACTTATAAATATTATTGCTTGTTTATTATCTTCATGATCTTCATGTTCAATTTTTTTTATTGGATCTATTTTTGGTTCTTTAGGCTTTTCAGGTTTTATAGGTTCTTGTGGTTTACAGGTTCTTTAGGTTTAAAATCAACATGATCAAAATTTTTATTATTTAAATCATCATTAAACCCAAGTGTTTGATTTTCTGTTGCAATTATAATTTTATTATTATAACCAACAATAGTTCCAATTTGTAAAACCATATCACTGGGAGACATATATAAACCAAGTCCATAAGCATAATCAACTTTACTTCTTGCGTATTTTAAAACATTTTGATAATTTGATATCTGAGTGGGTAAATCAATAGGACTATTAATAACATCTTGTACATTTGCTCAGAATTGTTTTTGTGCATCAAATCCTGTTCCTACTTTTAAAATTTCTGTTTTTGTTTGAGATTGTGCACCCAACAAAGCCCATACGTAAATTTTAATACTTTCATTAATACGTTCAATACCTGCTCGTGTAAAACCTTCTGATTTATCTAAAATAAATGTTGTCCAAGCCATACTTATATCTTTTTCATGATAAATTGTATCACGAATATTAAAGAATGGACCATCCTTTTTATGATTTTGTCTATATTCACCACTTGGTTCATAATACATTTCAAAACTTCCTAATCCTTGACATGATGATTCTAGTTGTTGTCTCCAATTTGTATCTATTGAAACATTAAATTCTTTACATAATTTTTGATATACAGCTTTGTCATATGAGTTCTTATAATAACAGAAAGAAGAATCTGTTGGTAAAGGTGATTTAAGTTCTTTTAAAATTCTTGCAATACAATAATAAAAATGAAACATATAAAAAGATTTTGTAAGATTTAAAGTATGTAACAAATGATCATTATAAGAAATCCCACATCCTGTACTTGCACACCATACTGCAAAGTTTAATTGACATTGCCACCAATCAAATGAAGAATGAATCCATGTATTCCATGGTTCGTTGGTGTGTAATGATGGGTTTTGATAGTTTTGAAATAAATCAGGAAAAGCTGTTTTAAAGTTCTCTTTTTGATTTACAAATATTGTTTGATTTACAAGATTTGTTTTTAATTGATGATCTTTTTCAGAATATTTAATACCTGGATTATATGAAACATTAGGATTATATTTAAATGCTTTTGTTATCATTTTTTTATATTAAAAATGTTTCATACTATTTCAAATATTGATAATACAATAAACTTAGAACAATACATAAATAACAGTAATGGAAATAAACGTATTGGTTTGAAATTTATAAGATACAGTATATGTTGGTATAATGTTTATCATGGGTTTATAAAGAAAACCGGAGAGACACAGCAAAGGATTATGAATGGTTAGTTTAGTTTTCAACAAATAGTGGATGAATTTCAAAAAGAAAATATTGTATTATCCGTAAATGAAGCAAATGGTATCGCTTCATTAAACACTACTACTGAGTTAAGGATAAGTAAGGGTTTGGGAAATATGTTAGGATTTAATAATAAACGTAAATTCGAACCTAATGAATTACATTATGGAAACAAATTTGTGGATTTTGCTATCCATAAATCATTATATATCCATTTGGAACAAGTTAGCACTTCTCATAATTATCTTGATGGTAAGCCAAGTACATTATTGGCTGTTATTCCAGTTGAAAATAAAGAGTTTGGTGAAGTTATAACAGCGATATTTGAGCATCCGGAATATAAGTGTTTAGTAAATGATGTTATAACATAATTGAAATTAGAAATAAGAGATGAAAATAATAACAAGATAATTAATCATTTACCAATTAATTGTGTTTTAGAAGTTATATAATTTATTTAATAAAATGAGCATACTTGGTGTCAAAAAAAAAAAACGTAGAAAAAGAAATATTAAATATGAAGAGTGAGCTTCAAACAATGGATACTAAGGACCATCAGAGTTTTAAATGTTGAAAATATAGTTAGTAATATTGAAAATAAACCAGACAGAAAAATAATAAGTATAAATGCTGGAATTGATGGTCCAATACATGGAAATAAAAAATTTAATTTGGTGATGGTGGTGGTTATTATGTAATGAACTTTCCAGGACAAATATTGGGTATTAGTTTAGTAAGTTTAAGAACAAACACAGATATTATAGCCATTAAGATGATTGTTAATGATAAGTCAACTAGTTACAAAATAAGTTTGGATAATGGTGTCACACACGGTTTTAATAACTGTTATACACCATTTGAAGTTAAGGCTGGAGATTTAATAAGTTTTATTAGTATGACTAATAAGTATACATGTATCAATACTCTAGTATCAGTGGTAATTGAATTATTTTTATAACAAATTTAATCCTTAAAAATGTTGGCATACGGAAACAAATTAAATCCTTACAGAAAAATAAGAGAACCTCGTGGTGTGAAAGTTATTCGTCAAAGTGTATCAATAACAAATAATCCTTCAACTATTGATCAAAATCAACAGCTATTAGTAAGATTCCCAATCTAAGCAATAATGATGTTATTGTTCCTGGAACAACCAGATTGGCATTCGAAATAGAACTCACATCTACAGACGACAATGCAACTATATATCAAAACATAGGAAGAGCAATAGTTAAAAAAACAACAATTCGTATAAGTGGAAATGAAATTATGTCAATTGATGATAGTGATATTTATCATTGTTATGTTGATTTATGGAAATCTACATCTAAACGTTTAAATATGGCATACCAAGGTATTGGTGAAACAAACATGTTAAAACACAGAGTTGGCGCGGATGATAAAGCATCAGACACAGGCGATGAAGCAATTGCAACTGCATATGGTGCAAGATTTTGTATCCCACTTGATTTTGAACTATTAGAAACTCATATGCCTTTTTATCAAGCAGGTCTTGGTGATAGACTTGAATATGAACTTACATTTAATAATTATAGCAATGTTATTAAATCAACAGATACATCTGCAAGTTATACAATCAAAAACATTTGTTTAGAATTTGATATGGTTACTGATGCAGAATTAGCAAGACAGATAAGACAACAAGTTGATGGTAAGATGGTTATTTTGTACGATAGAATACTAAGACATAGAAAAATAACCAAAAACAAATCTGATACATTGTGGAATATAAATTTAAATGTTCCAGCTAGAAGTATGAAAGGTATTCTAATGTTGTTCGAAGATCCTGAAAGAACAAGTACCGAAACTTATTATAATCCTAACATAACAAAAGTAGAAATGACAATAGAAGGTGTTCCAAATCAACTATACAGTCAAGGAATGAAAGCATATCAACAATGGGATGAAATAAATAAATTATTTGCTTTAAATTCAAAAAGAAATAAAACAACAGAAGAAGTTTTAAAGGATTTAAATTTATCCTATACAACATTAGAAAAATATCTTACAACTAATTATGCATTATGGTTAGATTTACGTTCAACAGATGACAACTCATTACACGGTTCAGGTAGAAGAATTGAAAATGCTTCTGAAGGTATTACTATCCAAATAACTAAAACAGCAGGAGCAAATAAATTAATAAATGTTTACCTGTTTGTTATACAAGATGCACAAATTAATTTTGAAGATGGAAGATTTAAAGAAGTTAATTACTAGTAAGCGAGCGAAGCGAACGGTTCCCCTTAAAAAAATGGAAACAAACGAGCGGAGCGAGATACACTCCGATTCCCTTTATGAATTACCAAAATATCCCCATTGTGCTATTATATGTGGACAAACAGGATGTGGAAAAACAGAGTTTGTTCTTGATTTATTAGAAGGAGAATATAGTGGAGTTTTCAAATATATAGTCATACTTTGTCCAACCATCCAATGGAACAAAGCATACAAAAATCGTGAATGGATTGATGATGTTAGAAAACCAAAAACAAAAAATCTAATAATTGTTAATCCTATTGTTGAAGTGAGAGAAGCGAACGGTTCCCTTTATGAAGAAGGAAGCTACAAGAACTACTAAGAATGTTCTTTAAAAAATATGCTGGTCATTCAACATTATATATCATTGATGACTGCAGTGCAACAAAAGAACTAACTAAGAAAAAAGATATGCTGTCCGAGCTTGCATTTTCAGGAAGACATGCGGAACAATCAGTGTGGGTCATTTCACAGAGATACAACTCTGTTTTAAAAGATTTAAGAGAACAAACAAAATGGTTATGCATGTTCTACACAAAAGATAGAGATAGTTTTGATAATTGCCTAAGAGAAAATGATGTTATTCCTACTTTGGAAGAAAGACAAAGAATAAAGGAAGAACTTAAAAAAAAGAAACATCGTAAATTAATATTAAAGACAGATCAACCTACTGATTATTGGTTACTTAATTAATTTTTTTAGCAATTCTCAAGTAATGCTTAAGTAATGCTTAAGTAATGCTTAAGTAATGCTTAAGTAATTTAACCAAAATAAGCAATAAAAAAAAGCAATGCTGTTGGAAATACTAACAATTGCAACAAACACTGCAGTCTTATCATTGGTTGGATATGTTGTATTTAATTTTTTTAAAGTTAAAAATAAATTATATCCGTTTTTTGAAACGTATAAAATGAATGCTGAAGAATTATTAAGCGAGCAAATTGTGGAAAACATAAATATTGATGATGAAGCGAGCGAAGTGAACGGTTCCCTTCAAGAAAAAAAAACGCGAAAGATTATCAGCTGTTGTTGCTGGTGGGAGTAGTAAACAATATCTGGGTAAAGAATTACAACTGTCAGATATTGATAAAATGACAACAGAACAAATAAACAAACTATACTGTAAATATGAAGCAAGATTGGGAGCTAGTATGACCAAGACATTAGGAAACTATTTTATAAATTTATATGTCATGGTTGTATCAAAGTATTTCAAAGTTGTTAATCCACCAATTTTGATACAAGACTTAGAGGAAGATCCTTTTATCAATAATGCTTTAACTAATACATGTTGTGAACTGTACTATAGATATGGAATGTATCTTGCTCCTCTTACTGCAATATTAACAACAGCAAGACATATCGAACCACTCGCTTCGCTCGATGTCCAAAAAAAAGATGAAAATAATGACATAAAAAATGATGAATGAAACTCCTGAACAAATAGAAAACAAAGAAGAAAAAAAAGAAGTATTTAAAAAACCCAAACCAAAAGACCCAAAAAAAGTAGCTGCTGGTAAGAAAGGTGCAGAAGTAAGAATAAGAAATGCAGAATTGAGAAAAAAAGAAGTGGAAAAATTCAAAAAAGAAAATTCAAAAATCAAACAAATAACAAAAGATTCTGATACAGAAACAGATTATGAATCAAACGAACATATTCCTTCGGTTGAGAAACACTCCAGTTCCCTAGTTGATTATAAATTTGTACTTTTTTCTATAAGTACTGTTGGATTGGGATTGTTTTTTTACAACCAAAGTAAGAAACCAGAAAGAATGATTAGAGAAATAACAAAACCAGAAAAACAAAAGAAAGAAATTGATCCTTTTGAATTTAATTAAATTTAGTACATTAAAATGACAACTCAAAAAGACGGAAAACAAATAGCAAATATGTTATATCATGCTGGATTGGACACATTGTTAACAGTTGGATATGCAGAAATAGGTAAAAAGGTATTAAGGAGGCCAGCACCAAAAGTGGATTTTAATATGAATGATGTTGTAATGTTATCCATTGATATATTACTTGCAATGGCAACAAAAGATATGTTGATTAAGCAAGGTATTATACCTGCTGATATTATGAAGTAATTTTTGTTTTTATAAAATGGCAAGTGCTTTAACAATGATGCATGGTGGGGCAATAACAAATGCTTTTGCATTTTCAGGGAGTAATTATTTATTTTCACATATGGGTAGTAATGCAAATGAAGAGAAAATAAGACATGATAAAGATATAGAAAAATTAGAAAAAGCACAAGCAGAATGGAATAAAAAAAGAATACAAAGATTAGATTTTATAAATGAACAATTACAAAAGGAACATCAAGCGGTTCAGACTTTTGATGATGTTGACCAGGCAATGAAACTATACTATCGTGTCACGAATAAAAAAAATAACTTCATTATCACCTAAACCTACATTAAGTGATTTTTATACTCCATCAGAAGACCAGAAAAATAGAGAGATTGCATTTGTTGTTGGTGGGATGGCATTAACTGGTTTTATTGTTTGGGTAATAAAATAAATTAAAATCCAAAAGGTTGAGTATCTATTCCATTATCTAAAATATATCTTTTGTCGTCGAATGGAGTCATACTTATTTTATTTACTTCATTAACAAACATTTTGTGTTTGCTAGAGTTCATTGTACACATTTTATTCATTTTGGTTTTATTATTGAACAAACAATCTTTATAATCATCAAATTTAATATCTTTATTTATTGTAGTTTTTCCAATTCCTTTTAATTTTTTTTCTTCACTTAAATCTGTTAATGTAAAAGAATATGCTTTACTTTTTAAAAAAACTATTTCATTCATAATTTTCCCATTAAGTTCATCTTTAAATTTACCAATTACTTTTTTATTTTTTTCTGAATATAAAGGGTGATCTTTTGGATAACCAGACGTATCTAGTTCATCTATTATTTCTTCCATGTCTTTATATATATCTTTGGTTTTTACACTCAAAATCATACTATCAGTATCACTTGCAACTAATTCATTCTTTTCCCATAATTCATTAGCAACATCATAATAAAAGCTATACATTAATTGTTTTGAGTAATCCAATATAGCCTGTCCTAAATAAATAGGTTTATTAAATTTAACAGAAGTAACATTATTTTCAATTGCAACAAAGTTATCATTAAATATTATTGAGTCTTTAAAATTTGGTTTTTTTATATATTTTTTTACTTCTTCCCTGTCTGTAAATAATTTTATTTCACTTCTTCCTCTGATATTTTCTAATGTTTTGCCATAGAAACTATTGTTCATCAGTTTCCAAAGATCTTTTTCAAAATCTGATTTTGCTTTAGTTCTTTGTTCTGTATTGAAATTTATGTATTTTGCTAACCAATTTGATTCTTTAAATGAAATTGTTCTGTAAACTTTTGTTACTATCATTCCAAGTTTTATATATTTTTTTAAAATGCTATCGTGAATTATATATTTTTTTTTATCTCTCAATGTTAAAAATAATTTTTCTTCATTACCTAATGGTTTGTCTCCCAATAGATTTAATTGGTAATCAGATAATTCTTCTTTTTTTATTTTCATCTTTTCTGGTGCTAAAGGATATTTATATGTTTTCTGTTTACATTTTTCTGTGTATTTTAAATCACATTCAATTAAACATCCTCTTCCTTTTGGAATTTCTTTATAATAATTTGGATCTTTTTCCCATTTAAAATCTTCTTCAGGAAGTTGTTGAGACATAGCCCATCCATATAAATTATTTGCAACGGCGCTCTAGCTGGAGCGCGGGGTTGAAAGGTCACTGAGAAGATTGTGTTTCAACCTGTATTATTGGTTGATTTTGAGTGAGCCAATACCGCCTAATCTCCTCACTATATAAAGACATTGTTTTCAATTCTTTTCTCATGGAATAGACTTCAATGAAAGGTAGTCCAACAGTAGAAAACCTTCTTGAGAGGAAGAAATACTGGCCGACATGAAAAACCACAACACACTAAAAAGCACACACGTTTTCTCATCACTGATAATTTAAAACGAAAAGAACGCACCAGTCTTCTATATGTTTACATGTGATGACAACATTGTCTAAGCAACATGTAAACATACTCTTGACAACCATGTAAATATTTCCAATGATCGATTTAGTCTATTTAAAAGTCATGTCCTATTAAATAGCACTTCACAAATGTAAAAAGCAATTTAAGTTGTAGTCGTATAGATCCGTTTTATTACTAGACTATATTGATAAAATTAATTAAAAATCAAGGTTGGGGCACACTGGGGAAATTATTTTTCTCTTAAATCCCACAGAATTCTTTCTCTGCCAGTTATCCCGGTTTTTTTATTTATTTTTTTTTTGGAATTTTTTTGTTGTTTTTGGGTGTTTTTAATAACGTTTTTTTTCCAAAGTAAAAAAAAAATTTTTTGGGAGTAAGAAAATTTTGGTGTTTTTGGGTGTTTTTTTTGCTTTTTTTATGAAAATTTAGGGCTCTTTTACTTGAAATGAGGGTAATTTTTTGGGGGTCAAATTTTTTTTTTTGGGGGTGCGCTGGACTCGTTCAAGTACTATACTACTAGTGTATATAATAGCACACACGTCAGTTGTAAAAAAAAGTATAGACAATGTGTTGGTATAATGTATATAACAACAATTATAAAAAATGAACATCAAGAAGGGAATACAAAAAAGTAAATTCACAAAAATATTGAACTCCGAAGAAAATGTCCATAATCATATGGCAAAATAAAAAGCACAAAATCATCAAACGAATAACAACTGTCATATAGTCAATGAGATAGTAAAATAACAAGGGTATACAACCAGTCATTGGGATCTTGTATTCACAGATGAAATCGAAAGTTAGTGTTGTAATAGGGGATATAATAAAGTAACAATAGTACACAATCAGTCATTGAGATCTTGTATTCACAGAGGAAATCGAAAGTTAGTGTTGTAATAGGGGATATAATAAAATAACAATAGTACACAATCAGTCATTGAGATCTTGTATTTACAGAGTAAATCGAAAGTTAGTGTTGTAATAGGGGATATAATGAAATAACAATAGTACACAATCAGTCATTGAGATCTTTTATTTACAGAGGAAATCGAAAGTTAGTGTTGTGATAGTGGTGATAATAAAATAACAAGGGTGCACAATCAGTCATTGAGATCTTTTATTTACAGAGGAAATCGACAGTTATTATTATAATAGGGGTGATAATAAAATAACAAGGGTACGCACCCAGTCATTTAGATCTTGTATTCAGAGAGGAAATCAAAGTTTAGTGTTGTAACAAGAATGATAATAAAATAACAATGGTACACAATCAGACATTGATATCTTGTATTCACAGAGAGAATCAAAAGTTATTATTATAATAGGGGTGATTGTAAAATAACAAGGGTACACAATCAGTCATTGAGATCTTGTATTCACAGAGAAAATCAAAAGTTATTGTTATAATAGGGGGTGATTATAAAATAACAAGGGTACGCAATCAGTCATTGAGATCTTTTATTCACAGAGAAAATCGAACGTTAGTGTTATACTAGAGGTTTCCCGATTTGCTACGTATCAGGTACGGTTGGTACGTAACACAACCGTTGATGCTGTTTTGGAGGTATCATTTAATGCATGAGATTATTGTATTCATCATGATAAAAATAAAGAAATCGAATTGCATATCAGCGATAAAAACCTAAATCTTTTATTTTATTACGATTTCACTGCTTCTAAAAAACCTTGCTCGTGATTTTATACGATACCATTTATTTTGTGCAGAAGAGAATGAATCAAACCGTCCTTTCTGGAACTGAGTTGCCTCGACCTTCCTTTTCTAAATATAGATTTGCATTTCTGTTTGGCTATGTTTTTTTTTGTGAATATTTAGAAAAAGATTAGAATAAAAAATGTTTTCTAATACTTAAATTTAAATTGGAATAATTAGAAATTATTCATTAATAATATCTCAGGGGCGGATCCAGCCATTTTATAAAGGGGGGTTCCCAACTCAGGTAAAAAAGGTTCCAACTATATGTCCCCTATTCAAATGCATTGATCGGCAAAAAAGCGGGGTTCCAACTCCCGGACCCCCCCCCCCCCCCACTGGATCCCACCTGGATCCGCCAATGTATCTTACTGGTGTATGTAAAACTAGTATGCGTTATAAATTATAATGGCAAAACTGTGTTCAGAATTATGTTGACCTCGCATTAAAATCAATTTTTATTAATTAAGCTATCTTTTCGATCATTTGAACAATTTTTTTTTAAACGCAACACACATTGTAAAAATATCGATCTATCTTTTTCCTTATATTTTGTCACTGAACTTTTTGGTGGATGTAATCATTAAAAAAATGTTGACCATATAACTTAAAAAATGAATATAAATCTTATGATACTAACGAAGACAATTTCTTGAGTCAATTTCTTCACGATATTATTTCATCTTCTTCGTTTAGTTTTATTTTGTCATTGTTATTACATTAATATTTGTAAATATTGTCGCCAGTAAATTCGTGTATTGCACGTGCCTGCGAGTAGTATATATAATCTACGAGGAAAAATGTTAACCAAAATCCATCAATTAATCCTTTTCTTGTACATCAATGCTAGAAAAAAAAGTCTTACAACACAGCGTATTTTGTTCACTGATAACGGCAATAATTTGACGTTATATTTGCACTAATGCAATATGAATATGTCTTTTAAATTTAACTCTTCGTAATGAACAACGCAAAATACTATGTTGCTACATGTATATAATGTCTTTTGCACCATTTACAACTGATTTATGGCTCAAAATTAAGGATAATTTACATCGGTTGGTAAATGTTTCTAGGTAATTTGTTCAGATTGATATGTACTAGTCCATGAATACGATAAAACTTTAAATAGTTTAACTCTAGTTTTTCTTAGTTTTCCCTCTCGGCTTATTGCGAAAAAGATATATGAACAGTTGTGTTTTAAAAAAAGTATATGTCTCTTAAATTTATATACTAGTAGCATAGAGATTTAAGGAGTTTTTTTTAAGACTTGAAAACTTCTAGCCCAAGGGTATAGATAATTTTCCAAAAAGAAAGGATGCCAAGTGAATACGATATCAGTTGTAGCTCTATGCATAATTGTTCAAAGTCAAATTATATCTTTGCTTTCAGGTTATCGAATAGAAAATTAACTAGAGGCTCTAAAGACTACAATATCATTCATGACTTAAATCTCTTTTTTGTTGATCAGTTTTCTATTTTAATTTCTTTCTACCTTTCATATTTTAGTATAGACTTTTTGCAGATCCTGTATTTTTGATCAATTTGTTATTCAAAGTTTCTATCAATCTATAGGGAATTAACTACATTAACAGTCGACTGATTATTTAGGATTGTTGATCACTTTTGCTTTTGAAGAAATTATTTGTCTATTAAAGATTTCAAGATAATAAGCTGATCTAGAATGGTTTACTTTTTACAAGTTGTGACTCGGATGGAGACTTGTCTCATTGTCTTCTTATTATATATATATGTTGCAGTGAATTTGTATAATCAGAGATTATGTATAATCACTGGTTAGTTTAGGGTTTTATTATAATCACTTAAACTTTCAGGGATTATGTATAATCACTAGAAAAAACGTCAGGGATTATACAGAATAACTGATATGTCATAATAATAACCTTAATATTGTAAAACGTTGGGCATAATTTATTAATATGAAAGACACACAAATATTGAAATGTTATACACAAAATAATTAAATGATAAGCACAATATATATAGAATAATTGATGTTTTATCAAGCGAGCCCACACGGGCAGGTTGATGAAGTCAGTATAAAAATATTACATGACATAATGATTGTTCTTTTTATCGTATTGTTATCATGGTTATTAAATAAAATGAAATTTTCATTAAAACTATTTTTATGCGTACAGTCGTTTTGATAAATGTTAATGTTATGTATAATATTTTATTATCATATACTTAGACTAAATAACATGTGATTTTTACTGCATGATAATAGCATAAAATTAACGTAAATTCCATATTTCTTCGAATTGGTGCTTAGCGGGTTGATATGAAAAGTTTATCACATGCTTCGATTGTTATCACATGCCTTTCCGTAACGTCATCGCATGGCATTACGGTGAAACTCGGCATATTCCGGGAAATACTCCTAAATGCTACGTTTTCAGTGAAAAACATTACAAAGTAGGGTACAAAACAAATTTTTTGATACTGAAAAGTATATTGTATAAAATAATAATAATAATAAAAAGATAAAAACCAAACAAATTATTAAATCAATGCGGTTTTTTTTTTTAAAGTTTCAAACATAATTTAGAAAGTTTATTTGAAAAAGTTGACTTTTCCAAACAGTGTTCATTATATATGTTGTTGATTTATTTTATTTTTGTTGTCGATATTTTGCTCAATGAAAATGCGACTAGTTCAAATTGAGTAACCCTCTTAAAATAAAAATTATATTATTATTATTATTATTATTATTATTATTATTATTATTATTATTATTATTATTATTATTTTTATTATTATTATTATTATTATTATTATTATATAATGTCCGTTTTATGCGGTACTCGTCTGTTGGATGTCCGTTCGACATCCGTTCTGTCCAGTACGTTTCCGTTTCTCGTACGTTGCATATCTGGTGTGTGTCCGTTATGCATTCGTTACGCGTCCGTTTTATTCGGTCAGCACATCAACGAACTCCCAACGGATAACAATTTTGTCAACGGATAACTTTTATGTTCATCCGTGAGGCGTCCGTTCGTGCTATCCGGTAAGGTTTGACCGAAGCTTATGTGACTTGATTGGTTAATATCATTCATCAAACATAACATGTATTCAAGAAAACTTAGTTTGCAACAAAGCTAGTTTATATATGATATATAAGTTTTATAAACATCAGGAGATCTGGTATTATTGCTAATAAGACAACTTAAGTGCATGCATTCAATTATAGTCAACACCATGACCTTCTACATTCATAAAAAAACATACTATATAGTGACTTATAGAATATGATATATTTCAAACTTAATGCATGAAATTCGTATATACTGTGACAACACGATTGTCACTGGTTGAGGTAGGATTAAGCTTTGTCTGAAAACTATAAATGTTTTTATAAAAAAAAAATACTTTTGAAATACATGATTTAATGTTTCTTTAGGATTTCTGCAGCTAATTTGGAAATGCTATGATACATATTTTAAATTTAGCAAATTTGATAAGTTTTGATAAAACATGTTAATATTGTTAGATTATCATCAATCTGGTCCAGGACCAATCCAGTCTATCTTATTATAATCCTTCGTAATTAATTCCATTTGCATGTGTATATTCTTAGAGCTGGTACAAAATGTATATTCAGTGAAGGATAAATATTAATTGCTATATAAATGATATAAAGTAACTACTACGCGCAAGTTGTAATTATATTTTTGCGTGACACCCCAGGGCTTCCGTTTATATGAGTCAAACATAATTATTGTTCTTAGCAGATTTTATTGATAAAAAACTGTTATGATAGCAGATAAATAGATAAATTAGTGTTAGCAATTTCTTCGCATGACATGATATGACAAGAATAAGTTAAAAGTATATTACACAACAATATATGTGTCCTGCTTAGTTAGTTCTATAGACTTCACAATTAGACTTCGGCATACATGCACACCAACGCACTTCAGTGTATCTGACAACAAGTTAGCGTCATAATGTCACCATCGCACTTAAGCTTGTTAACCAACGCAACTTAGCGTGAACCATCGCACTTCAGCGTGACCATCGCGGTTCCGCATCCTACATATATTCTGCATTTTAATGTTTAAATATTGCCTAATTCTATTCTCGTACAAATGTGGATTGGACAACCCCCCTTTTATTTTCCACTGAATAGAGGGGCAATATATATATCAATCTCTTTTATTTACTTTGTTTTTGGACATCTTATGTATTTGAAGATTTTTTTCGTCAAATAATCGATCACAGATATCATGTGTTCCAAACGTTAAACAATATCCTGAAATTCATTACATGACGTCACATACACAGATAATGTTAAATGTAGTAGAAATATTTATTTTTTAAGTTAAAACAGAAAATGCCAAAACATTCACTTTCTTGTCAGATAATCTTTGTGTAACATCTGTGGTCAGTTTATTTGGAAGAGTAATATATAAACCACAAGTACTTTACACTGTGAATGGAAAAATGTTGTGAAATTTGAGATTGCTTCAAATCTTAGGGCATTCTTTGGGCTGTACTATAAAGTATATATCAATAGGTTGATATATCACTTGCTTGATTATATCATAAATATCAGAAACTTATCAGAAGTCAGTCAGTATTTAATTTCAATGAGGTTACAGCACAATTGTAAATGCATCAGCTATTTGTCAAACCAATTAATCTCTTTTTATTCGTATGTGGTATTTCAACTGATGCTAATTATAGATGCTATAAATCCGACCATTTTGAAATGTGCACCTAATAAACATTCAAAAGTTTGTATACATGAAACATGATAACAATTATTAAAAAAAAACCTTAGTGTTTAGTTCCTTCAAGAGGGAATGGCAGTGTACACTGCATGAAATGATACGTTTAAAAAAATTATTCATATATTAAATTTCTAGTTTTGAATTTAATGTCTGATTTATGAAGAATTATTTTAGTAGTTTATTAAAGTTTCATAATTTTGTTAAATTTCCTATTTATTTAAGTTTAATTTCGATTTATGGGTTATTAAATTTGTTATTTATTTGAAAAATAATACCAGTTAAAATTTGTTATTTAAAAGATTTAAATCTAGTTTATCACCGTTAAATTTGTCGTTTAAACATACGTTTATTTTTTAACAAACTACTAATATAAAACAATTTTACTGAAATTTAATTTGGATTAAATAACAAGTTTAAACTAATTAACTTTCCTTTCGGTAAATTTGAAATTTAATGCCAGTTTTCGTAACGTGTGTATGTATGTTGTTTTATATCAATGATTATTTCTTCGTCAACAAATTAAGGCTTCAATACTGTCAGATAAATACATGGTGTACAAATTAGAAAGAAAAAAAGACAACTTTACGATCGGGCTTATCATAATTGTCCAAAAAGAAAAACTTTCGTTGCAAAAATATTAACAACTTGTAATACGTAAATAATTATTCAAATCTTGAAAATCTCCAAATCTTTAGAGATTGTCAATAAAGTATATGACTGTCTTCGTCAGATTTCCATGGACATTCTGGTTATCTTTTTATCTTTCTCAATAACAGAAAATACAAAACACAACAAAAAACAAGAGCTCTATAAATAATATCTAAATCTCATCGTTTGTTTTTTATCGTTTTATTAGGAATAATTAAGTAATGAATTATAGTTTAAACATGTATTTATCGCAGTACATAAACACATGCAAATAGAAGATATTTTTAGAAACAAGCAGTCTTGATTATCCCCCTTATTCTAGACTAAATATATTTTGCATTTTGACTTTCTTCTTCCACTTGATAATATTTATCAATATCATATTTATACGAAATGAACTTCTATACAGTGCACTTTGTCAGATATTTCTTAAAGATCGTATTATTTTTTTAAATAATATTTATATGGGAAGTAACTCTTTTTGTCAACAATGATATCTGCGGAAAATATTCATTTTTAAAATAAGTTATCTCCCATTACATTTGAAAAGCGTAAATATTAAGATAACATTTTATAAAACATTTCTTTTTCTTCTTTTTTTTATATTCAACACTGTTTTACGGATGGATGGATTATCCTTTAAAAAAGTTAAAAAAAAGCCGCATACTAGTATAAAAGGGCACAATAAGAAAAAGTAAGAGCTGTTTTAGCGCAAATTTCAAAATATTCACGAAGTACACTGCATCTTTTCTTTTTCCAACTTGTCGTAATTTGCAACTTACTCTTTCGCAAATAATGTTACCCGTTTGTACAACATAATTCGCTTTTCCGTATGTGAAAGTTACGCGGGCGCATTTAATTTGCGCGCATTGTTTGATTATCTTCATACGTCTGTGCGCATTAGTTTTTCAGAAACACTGTGACAGGTAAATTAAGATAATCCACATTAAAAATGACTGTAGTTGTATTGAACTTGAACATGTTCAAATTTTGAATTACATATTTTTTTTCATAATTCTGTATTTATTTTTTTATCTATTTTTAAAGAAATCGAAGACTTAAAAGCAGACTGCAATAAGGACCTCAAATTGGATGTATTATTCATTTTATCTATTTGTTTCATTCGTAAACACAATTGTACGTTTTGGACAGGTCATATGTGCCTTCCTCTTTTTCTTATTTCCTATGAGTTAAAAAACGATTATACATTTTTATACAAATCGTGCATTACAAAATTGAGAATGGAAATGGGGAATGTATCAAAGTGACAACAATCCGACCACAGAAAAAAAACCAGCAGAAGTTTACCAACAGGTCTTCAATGTAACGAGAAATTCCAGCACCCGGAAGCGTCCTTCAGTTGG
>CM034354.1:115558080-115620172 GCA_019925275.1 Mytilus edulis
GAAACGTCAAATTTGCAGACTTCGTGTTGAAAATTGGCTACTAAGGTCATTACAAAAACAGGTTGCCGGGGTGAAATTTGAAACTTGAATTTCCAAAGAATAAGCAAGTCCAAACCTTGTATGTGTAGTCGTTGAACTCTAGGTTCCCACGTAAAGTTAAAATGTCACTATTTCAAGAAGAATAAACTCACGAAAGCACGAAAAATTCACTAAATTCGCGTTCATTGTTTTGATTTTGACCGCCTGACAACTTTACGGAAATATCAAAGTGATTGTAAATAAGGACTCTGTGACGGGCAACTTATAATATCCGTGTTTTAAAGATTTTAATGATTTTAATGATATCAAGCCAGTCCAGTTCAAACTACTATCACGTGGTACAATTCTCATTTACATATTATGAATATTAATTAGCAAAACCACTACTAATTTCTGGCTATGTTGCAAATTTAAAAATATTATTATATATATATGTATATATACCATAAAATTTAATAAGAACTTAAAATATGTATCCTATTAACTCGGAAAGTTAAGCAAACAACAATCGATAAATCAATCAATTTCGACAAGCGCCCCCTAGATTGAAATATATCTGAGGTTATTAATTAAATATGACTCGAATACTTAAATATCAATTACAAAACCTGTTTGACATTCCCTGACTATATTTTAACAAATGAGATGTCATATTTACATCATGATTTATTGTATCACGGATTGTGGTTCCGTATGATAGTTTTGTGTTACAATCGGTTGACTCCAACGACCCCACGTGACAACCGACAACTACCACACTGTCAATTTTATTTGTTTGTAATAAATTAAATTATTTTACACACATTTCAATGAGGGTGTGCATGGGGTTTTCAGAATAGTGAATACTACGCAAAAAGTGTAGAATAAAAAGGAAATAAATTTAAGATGAGAGGGCTGAATAAATGAAAAATAGAGAATATTGAGGTGCTAAAATATTAAGAATAGATAATAATGATACAAAAAATTGCTATAAATGATTAAAGAATAATGAACTGTGGACCCTCGGTCATAATGTCAGTCGTTTGAATGTCCTTTGTAATTAATTATTAATTAAAGTTACATATTAGTGCAGTTTTTTATTTCCCCTAGTTTTTCAGTTGGGTTTGGTTTCTTTTTTGATAAACTTTTAAATTGTTGATCGTTAATTGAGATGAGCTCGACGGACGCATGTTTTTTCAATTTTGTTTTCGCTGTTGTTTTTTTTATTTTAGGCCACGGCCTAGGCATTGTCTTAGATTGTTGAACACATGTTTTATGTGTCCTTTTTATCATCTTAATCTTTCTGAGACGACACAATAATTTACAAAGTCCTTATTAATTGGTATGTTCAAGAAGCATAGAGTTACCAGCAAAAATAGCAGGACTTTCTATTAAATGGACTTTGTTTTTATATATTCTGCTACTTTCAAAAATACAAATTTAATATGTTTAAGTCACCGCATATGTTTTGAAGCCACAAAGTTCGAAAACAATAAACATTTGTAAAAACTTCTGAGAGGAAAAGGTTGTGCTATACAGAAAAAGAAAACTAAATTCTTATTATAAAAAGATTCTTAAATTCTTATTATAAAAAAAATGTGAAATTAGAGCTCTGATAAAAATTCTTTGTGTATACATTTTGGTCCAAAAAAAAAAAGCACAGATTATAGGTTATATGTATTTTTTTTATCCATATTTAAAATTAAAAATTAAGCTATAGAATGAAATTCATGAGAAATAAGATAAGGGTCTTAATATACCTTCTATTGCTATGATTCAAATAAGAAAAAAAAAGAAATACAATGTACTTTGCAACCACCTTGTAAATTGAAAATCTTACATAATTAGGCTAAGTGTACATTCAAAATAATATTTTGTTCTTTTTGAAACGATCAAAATGGTACCCAAAATGTTTCAATATCATAAGCTAATATCATTTTAATGTTAATCATAACATAAAAATGACAAAATTGAACACAATATGATTAAAACTAGTACACAGAATGAATATGTAGATAATAAAACAATAAAATATAAAAAAAAATGTACAATAATGAGTTAATCGTCCCTAAAACAAAACCGGTTTATGGACAACCTTGCATTATTCCATCGTTGAATTCATTTACAATGTCAATATAATGGCCTTTTATGCGACTGTAATACAAATGAGAGGAAAAGCTAGCTATACAATCTGGTTTAACCCACCATTTTCTACATAAGGATATGCCTGTGCCTAGTCATAGATATGACAGTTTGTTTATGTTTGAACAATGTGTTTGAGATTTTGATTTTGATTTGATAGTTAACTTTCCGTTTTGAATTTTTCTTTGACTTAGGTATATTTGTTCTTTTTACTTTTCTTTTTTTCAGATATTTTGTAAGATATACAAGAATCTTAGCAATTAGTAAAATGAATGGTTGTGTATACGTCAATAAAGAAAGCATTCGAATGGTAATACAAAAGTTACTAGTATCCGGATATATACTTTCAAACTGTGTATTATTCAAGTGTACCGTGTATATTTTTCAATCTAATAACTTACCTTTGAGCTGCCACAAAATAAAACACCATCTTTTGTTGAAATTACAATTGGCTTGGAGCCGGATTTATTATTTTGGTCCAACCCGATCGTCGGCACAATTATAATTACAATGATAAACCACGAAAAGTTCAAACCAATTAGAGTCTTGATTTTGTCCAACATTTTTAACTAATATAGGTTTCATTTACTCTTGCGAAACATAGTTTTATAAATCCCTTTTGAAATTATAACTTCACATTAACTCTTCCACTATGAACATGGTAAAAACCTCTAATTGAAAGTCACACTATGAATCGTGGCTATGACAAATCAATTGTAATTAGTACATTTTAATTAAAACAAGACACTTGTAATGAGGTTCTTTTCTTGTCGCGTAAAACAGAATCAAACTTATTTAGGATCGAAAAGAAAACAGAGACTTAATTCCTTTAAATGCAAACAGGGCCGAGTTAGATGTTAAAATTAATATTTTCAAATAAAACTATAATGCTTCAGTTATATCAATTGACAAGCACGATTTAGCCTTTATACTTTATATGACAGATTTATGATTATTCTGCTGTCAATCAAATTCTTAATAAGTTCCTATTTGATATTCACTAAACCGTGAAACAAAACCTCTTTTATTTTCATTTGAATGTTTCGTGAAGATAGGTGATTGGGATTTTTATTTGCGTAGTTTGAAATAAGAAAAAAAAAAAGATTTCCTTTTTTCACCTCCAACATTGTCAAATGGTAAAAGTTATTGACACAAACATTAAATACAAAGGTAAGTTAAAATAGGGGAAAGTCAATGCATAAAACCAGACAGCCTATACAAAAAAATGGAACGAATGGAACATTACTTTCTTTTATAATTAATAATGATAAAAGTGAGATAAAGGTCAAAGTTATAAATACGAAAAATACCAACATGAATTAAAAATTCTCTGGAGAAATACCAGATGTATGAAAACGTGAAGTTATTTTATTAGTGTGACACATATTTTAACAAGTTACATATACCATGCACAATAGTCTAATTGTGCAATTGCATCGAAACATATAAAACTTCGTTCACAAAAATGTCACGTAATTATACAATGAAAAATTGTTTATATATTCCATATCTCGTGTGCTATTCCAATGTTTGTGGTAGAGTAGTAGATTTAATTAATGTAATATATGTCATTTTGTTTAGTTACTTTTGTTACCTATTCTGACATCGGACTCGGACTACTCTTAAACTGAGTTGTGTGTTTGTTTTTTTCTACATTGGCTAGAGAAGAAGAAGGCAAGATACCAGACGGACAGTCTAACTCATAAGTTGAAAATAAACTGACAACACCATGGCTAAAAATAAAAAGACAAACAGACAAATAGTAGTATAGAAGACACAACATAGAAAACTAAAGACTAAGCAACACGAACCCCACCAAAAACTGGGGGTGATCTCAGGTACTCTGGAAGGGTAAGCAGCTCTACATGTGGCACCCGTCGAATTGCTTATGTAATAAAAAATCCGGTAAATAGTTTCATTCGGTAGGTTACATTCGTGAAAATGGAAGGGGATGGTAGTTACGACATAAGGAACATTTCCGATATCATTTGTGAAACGGTCATTCCATAATGGTCAACCAACTCGTGATGGCGTCCTTAACATTTACAAAGGGGTGATTTCAATTTCATCATTTGATACTCGTGGTTTAATAGCTTCCTTGTGAGCAGCAATCCTCTATTAAGGAAATCATGATAGGAAATACAAGCCCGGGAATATCGTACCATGAGAGGTATAGGGGGAGGATTGGGATCTCAAAAACATGCTTAACCCCGCCCAAGCCTTTGGGCTTTGTTACTCTTGTATGACTTTGTATTTTAGTTTCTTGTGTATAATTCGGAGTTAGTATGACGTTCATTATCTCTGAACTAGTATACATATTTGTTTAGGGGCCAGCTGAAGGAATCCTCCGGGTGCGGGAATTTCTCGCTGCATTGCAGATCCATTGGTGGTCTTCGGCTTTATTCTCCTTTATTGTCGGGTTGTTGTCTCTTTGACATTTTCCCCATTTATTTTCTCAATTTTATCAATGATTGTTTTGTAACTCAAGACTTTGGTTACCTCAAATTGTTTTAAATCTTTATCTATTAAATTCTTTTTGTAGATCAAAATCTTTGGTGGCCATTTTACCTAGACTGTTTATGATTTCTAAGTGGATGTGAACTGATTGATTTTAATTAGGTTTTATTGGTTTCGAACCAGCATTTTGGTAACTTAGAGTAGCCTCAGATTGATATATTGTGTCTGTAATTTTGATGTTATATTTTGTTGTTGCTTTCTATCGATTTGATGAGGCAAGCCCTTTGCAAATGTGTTTTGCACTCACAATCTGGTTTAACCCTGTTACCTTGTGTATGCGAATTTCCCAAGACAGTTGCTTGTAATTCAATGGTTATTTTTGGCTTTCGAATATTTGGCTCTTGAAGAATGTGAATCTAGAAAAGCGCTTCGCACGCATAATATTATAACGTGTTATTTTACATTTTATTTTTGTTGAAAACTTATGATATATTTATTTTTCGTTTGTTGTTTTGAGAATAAATCATGTTGTTTGTTTGCTGTTTAAATTGTTTTGACTTTTGTTGTTGGGGTCTTAAAAAGCTTTGAATGTGTCTTGCTTTTTTAATTCTTGAATGTTTTACGATCACTCATAGTTGCTACGTTTTATTCAAGCAGGTAGTTGAAATGATGAATTAGTCATCAAGTTACTTGGTTTTCTCATACGCTGTGATGTTGGTTTCTTATACGCTGTGACGTTGATGTGTATTGTGGTTTTTTTGTTCGTGTTCTTTCTATTGAAACTAGAAAGAAATTTCAAACAATAGTATTAAGATTAGTGAGTTGTATTTCACCTTACAATGACATGTTTATTTTGGCGCAGTTATATCTTAGCTTTAAAAAAAATACAATCATGTTTGAATGCCAACTAGTTTGAATATGGTATATGAACAACTGGAAACGTCAAGACATCGGAGACATCTAATGCTTTGAATACAAAACCCGCCAATCGAATCCACAGATTACACGAATTGAGACTATGTACGACGTCAGGATATTCATCTGTTATGTAGACATTAAAATGTAAGTCACATCTAGTGTCAAAAACGAGTTACATAACAAATCTGAATTAAGTGGACATGTTGATATATAACTAAAAATATATTGCCAATAAGCTTTTTCACTAATATCAGTTGATGTTATTCATAACTCTTTTGGAATTTTCACAAACACGTGCCTCTGTTATGTGTTATATAATGGAAATTCTAGATTAGATAATCTTGAGTATTTAGAACAACTGACAGTTTTGTAAACAGTTAATTTAAACATATGATCTTTTAATTATATTCCATATCAAAGAGCTTCTGACTACTGGTCACTCGATATCTTACATTATTATACATAACATATGTTTCAAACAGTTCTAATAGTTTAAATATATCACGTGACATGGAATACTTCATTTAATTTTCATTTCATTGCAAGGAAAAGCGTATAACCCTAAAAATTAAGAGTATCGACCTATATAGCTAGTGGTTGTTAAAAACTTATTAAAGAGAGCAGCTGGTTAATTATTGTGAACGTCAGACGTGTGTTACGACTATGAAAGATACGAATGACTGATAGGACAGTTTAAAGGTCAAACACGTTGTTTTCTAGGCTTAAACCCGTGGGTTCTTAGTTGTTACAGTTGTTTACCATTCACGTGATGTGTTTAAGCTTTTGAATTTAACATTTGATTAGGGACTTTCTATTTTCAATTTTCCACGGAGTTCAGTATTTTGGTGATTTTACTTTTTTCTACTTTGCGATATTTGTATATTCTTTCTGCTAACAGCAATTGATTATTCTTTAGTTTTCTATGTTGTGTCGTGTGTACTATTGTTTGTCTGTTTGTCTTTTTCATTTTTAGCCATGACGTTTTCAATTTGTTTTAGATTTTTGAGTTTGAATGTCCCTTTGGTATCTTTCTTCCCTCTTTTACAAAAGCAATGAAAAACGTGTCTGTTAAACAACGGCTTGGTCAAAGTTTAATTGAACTATTAAATTAAGTATTCTAATTGTTTGTACATATGTGATGAAATACGTCATATAAATTATAACATAGCATGACATGACATAAATCACTCATACTGTTAACCTCGTTATGAATATTTTTCAATTGAACGATCATTATTCATGGGATGCACCTCTCATTTGCATAAACGTGAAATGTTAGTGATTTAATCCTATATTGTCAAAAAAACTTTTGACGGACAGATGTAAAATGTAATCTTGACTTAATGTATATAAGTCAACATGAACAATAGTAGATTACGGTTTTAGTTAAACTTTGTTGTTGTCCAGTGAATGAGATGTAACTTGTAACACCAATGAGAGATTAAGCTATCTATAAAACCAGGTTGCATCCACTATTCTTTATATAAGAAAATGCCTGTACCGAGTCAGGAATATGACAGTTGCTGTCCATAGATTTCATGTGTTTGATCTTTTGATTTTGCCATTTGATAATGGACTTTCCGTTTTGAATAGTCATCGGAGCTCGGTGATTTTGTAATTCAAACTTTTCCTTCTCGTTCTTCGTTGTATACAGAAAATAACATGTTATACTTTTAAGCATTGACATTAAAAAGTAAAATCACAAAAAAACTGAACTTAAAGGAAAATCAATTCGGAAAGTCCATAATCACATGGCAAAATCAAATACCAAAACGCATCAAAAACGAATGGACAAGAACTGTCATATTCCTGACTTGGTACAGGCATTTTCAAATGTAGAAAATTAAAAGAACACTATATTTCCTTTTTTATTTTTAAATAGTTATATATTTTTCTGGAATCTTACAAACATTCAAACTAAATAAAAAAGAATGTGTTAATCATTTAGAACCTCTCGTTATTGTTATGGGTCGGGGATTGCATCATTTTTGCAAATTGTATACCATTTTCCTTTCACTTATTTTGGCCCATTATATTTTTATTATCACATTAATCTTTTTCTCCTTTTTTGCCAATTTAATTTTTACGCGTCTGGCGTACTAAATTATAATCCTGGTACCTTTAATAACTATTTAAACCACTGGGTCGATGCCACTGCTGATGGACGTTTCGTCCCCGAGGGTATCACCAGCCCAGTAGTCAACAAATATCAATAATGTGGTCATTTTTAAAATTCCTGTTTACAAAACTTTGAATTTTTCTAAAAACTAAGGATTTTCTTATTCCAGGCATAGATTACCATAGCCGTATTTGGCACAACTTTTTGGAATTTTGGATCCTCAACGCTCTTCAACTTTGTACTTGTTTAGCTTTATATATATTTCGATATGAGCGTCACTGATGAGTCTTATGTAGACGAAACGCGCGTCTGGCGTACTAAATTATAATCCTGGTACCTTTGATAACTATTATTACTTTTTTTGGTTTGTCTCTGATTCCTTTGGACAATCCTCAGTATATGGATAAGGCATTTTTGGCCTAGGGGTAATCCCTGCACTTTGGACCGCTTTTTGTCAACTTTTCTATACTCAATATTATGATTTACCACCTTAGAAACTGCGATGGCAAGTTAGGAAATAGATCAGGCAGTATTGATTTCTTTCGATAAATAGGTATTACCATAACAAAATCTAATCAACATAAAAAAATCCTACCAATATTTAAATAAAGAAATAATGATAGAAAAATGTCATATAGTCTTAGAATTGATAATCCATGACGGAGAAGTACCGATAACACGGAAACTTCTTCACAGAGCACAATATTATTTGGTGAAAGGGGAGCATAACTCTGTACACGCGTGATACAATGAAATTTGTTAAATGGAGTTGTTTGTAATCAAGAATGCTGAAGTTAGGTCCTGGGCGGGGTCATAATTTGTTAATTCAAAGAAGTATAACTTGAAAAAAATAGTAAGTTACAAGGAAGTCTTCCCATATATACACATCTGCATTGTTCCAGGTTAGATAGATAGTTGTGAACTCACCAACATATTAAACCCTGTCACAGTATGTAAGTGCATGTCCCAAGTCAGGATTCTGTATTTCGCTGGTTGTCGTTTGTTGTTGAATATCATATTGGTTTTCGTTCATTCGTTTGTTCATAAACCAGACGATTTCTTATTTATATTGATGTTCATTTGTCACTTCGGGGCCTTTTATAACCGACTATGCGGTATAGGTTTTTTCCATGGCTGAGGTAAAATAGCATTATTAGTGGGATTCTAAAAGAAATAAACCCCCCCAAAAAAACTGATCACAGGGCAATATTTGCATATGATTATCAATTATTCTATAAATGTTAAAGTTATTCAAACAAAGGATAAAAAGTGGGTTCTGGCAAATGAACGCAAATATAGACATATATGATGACTCATATATACCCCAACATTTTGTTTGTAGAACCTTAACCAAATGCAAAAGAGATCTAGATATAAAGCACATCTACACACAGGAAGGTACTCAAGATATATATTAACTTTAACCAAATAGAAAAGATAAGGCAAACGTTAAAATTAATTCAAACGGAAAACATTGATAAGTTTATTACCATGTACTTTGCATCAAACAATGGCGGTATACAGATACGTCAGTTTTCTGATTTTCTCTGATAAGAATCATTTTTTTCATCTAACAAAACGATTAGATAAGATATTTTTATTTTGGTCTTCAATATACAGTAGAATATGCCGACAAGAGTTCAGAAATGTCCTATTGAAACCAGTTATTATTTTTGTATCTATAATACTAAAATAACGAGGTCCAATTTGTTAGCTGTCATGGGGTTAAAATGACAAAATCAAAGACTTCAACTTTATACTAGTATATGGCTAATATTGGACACTGGTGTTGATTAAAAATTACATCACTCCAGACACCTTTGTTTTCTACATAACTAATATTGCCTATGATTAACAAGATCGGGTCGAATCCGATACCGATACCAATAGTATATTCACCTCTTACCTATTACCTTATCTAGTCGTTCCGCATCTGACAGGCGCACCTCCAAACGGTGTATTTATGATTTGCTATATTCACGGGTCATACTCACAGGGTTGACACTACTAAATTCAATCATTGTCCCACTATATTTACTAATATAGGACAATGCTGTTTATTAAAAATTCCTCTATTCCAGGCCCTTTTGTTTCCTAAATAGTCAATATTACCAATAGTTAATAAGTTCCAGGTCGGCGGGTTCAAACAGAAAGATTTTGAAAGCATAGAAAACTGTGCATCTTATAATCAGCATGCCTTTATCAGTTGACAATTCCAATACTAAAAATCCAGGCTCAAATAAGGGCTACACATAGTAATATAAACAAACGTCGATTAAGGTTATTTGTGAACAACAACGCGGAATATATCAAAAGACCATTAAAAAATCACAAATAGATAAAAATATTTTCACATTGTAGATATCATTATATATTGATAACCCACATACGGAGCACGTCAACATATAGCATATTTACCTGAACATATCTGGATGTTGGTATTTAGTCAAAGCTTAACCGGGATTTGTGATAATTTAAAAATTTCCAAGATGGATTTTAGTGTAAATAAATACAAAATGATTTGGCTTTTAATAAATATGTATTTGGGTAAGTTGATGCAAGCATACGAGGTCATAATGAATCTTATACTGGTATAGACTTATAATGTTTAACCAACATATTTTGTCAATGTGTGAACATGTGAATTTTGAGCTATGGAAATTAAGTAGTTTGTGCATTTTTCCGAGTAGGTTTTAAAAATATCAAACTAATGTATTTCACTATGGGTTAGCTTTCATTAGCTATCACTATTCTATAAATTTACAACTGTTTGTCATAATGATAATTTAGAATCGTCATTGAGGGTGGCGCACGAATTCGTGTTTAATAATTCTTTGTAAGTATCATTTGTATGCAAGAGTTGCATTCCTTTGTACTATGTTTAATTCCAAAAAAAGTCAATGTTGATTGTCTACCTTGAACTGGTCATAATTTCAATCGTTACGTCTAGTTATTTTATTGAGCTTTAAATTGCTCCAAAATTTATAAATGTACTAGATCTTAGTATTCTTTATTGGTTAATTAAAAAAAAATATCAATATATATATATTTTCATTTATTTGTTTTGTAATGATTAAAATGAATCTATACCAACATAAAGAATTATTTTTTTGAAAATGACTATAAATGAACAGAACGGCCGTGCGAGGGATACATATTCAGTCAAGGTCGTTAAACACTTCCATAATCGAAATATATTATTTACCCCTAATGAAAGAATGATTGGGAAAAATTGACCAGAGTTCCTTTAAACATAGAATTGAGAATGGAAATGGGGAATGTGTCAAAGAGACAACAACCCGACCAAATAAAAAAACAACAGCAGAAGGTCACCAACAGGTCTTCAATGTAGCGAGAAATTCCCGCACCCGGAGGCGTCCTTCAGCTGGCCCCTAAACAAATATATACTAGTTCAGTGATAATGAACGCCATACTAATTTCCAAATTGTACACAAGAAACTAAAATTAAAATAATACAAGACTAACAAAGGCCAGAGGCTCCTGACTTGGGACAGGCGCAAAAATGCGGCGGGGTTAAACATGTTTGTGAGATCTCAACCCTCCCCCTATACCTCTAACCAATGTAGAAAAGTAAACGCATAACAATTTATTTATTTATAGTGGATTGGGAAACAAGTTTTGCAACTTATATTAATCCCTTTCCACTTTGCGGGTGCGAGTGCTGCCTTGTAGCGGCATTAGCCTGCTCTTTTTCGAAATCTACAAGGGTGTCTTTTACGTGCAAGAGATATGGCTCTCTCTTAACACGGGTCAGCCATTTATCGTCCCCTTCCGACGGACTATCATCGTTTCCTCGAGACCATACTCGCAAATGGTGTCAAGGGAGAGCCGAAAATTCAGTTCCTGAAATTTTCATCCCAGACGGGAATCGAACCAGGAACCTTTGTGTTAGTAGTCCGATGCACTAACCACTACACCACGGCTCTTCACAGAGTTATCTTACATAAAGCACAGAGAGGGTTTAGCAAACAATTTTTGATTATAGCTTAATTAACGTTAAAACAATATTCCACTAAAAATGAATGTTACGTTATTCAAATATCAGGACTTCGTTAGATAAATCTACTAATTTTACTAGATATTATGAGTTTTTAAGACAATAGATAAACATGCTACAACATAATATAGCATATTTACCTGACGATATCAGAATATTGGTATTTATATAGTCAAATCTTAACCGGAATTTGTGACACAATTAGAATTTAAAAATTAATAGAATGTAAACAATATGTCGAAATGTTTAGGCTTTAAATAAATATCTATTTGGATAAGTTAATGCAAGCACCCGAGTGTCGATTACAGGTTTGTAATGTTTAACAACCAAATTATATCAGTGTGTAAACACGTTAATTATGAGCTTTGAAAGTCAAGTAGTTCGTGCATTTTTCTGAGTAAGTGTTAAAAATTTCCAAACAAATATTCTTTATTGTGGGTTAGCATTCATTAGTCGTCAGTATCCTATAGATTAACAACTTGTGGTTATACTGATAATTTAGAATCTTCCTTGAAGGTGGTGCACAAACGCGCAGCTTATTAATTCGATTGATGTGTCATTTGTATACAAGAGTTATATTCCTTTGAACTATGTTTAATTTCATTAAATCAATGTGTTGGTTGTCTACCTTGAACAGGGTTATAATTTTATCTTTTACTTATAGTTTTTTTTATTGAGTTTAAAATCGTTACAAAATCTGTAAATGTACTATATACTCGTTTTTTTAGTTAGTTTATCAAAGACATTTATGTATATCTATAATTTCTTTTATTTGCTTTGAAATGTTTAAAATTAATTTATACCAATATTATTTTATTATTTTATAAATATGTTTTTTGTTACATTTAAGTGTTCAGACCGGGATAAAAAATGATCATGGTCAAATCTACCCATAATGATAAAAAAAAGAAGGTCAAATCTTAGTTCGATGAAAGAAACTGCTCTAAATCACACATTACAGGCACTTGTTCCAGAATGAAAATTTCCTGGAAATATTCTGAAACAAGTGCCTATGTCACAGAAAAAGCATCTTCTTCCAAGTATTCATGAAATTCCTCTCTTTTAAAGCCATATCCTGGAAATTAATAAAAACAAAAAACATTCTTTCTACTTTTGATTTGAGGTATAATATGCCAATGAAAACATAGATTTAATTGTGCTGTCAAGAATACACTGTTTCAAGTTGTGGTATGCATCAAAAATGTCCAACAGCATTCGTACTTCTACTCGTAAAGGCATTTGTTTGTACGATCGATAATGGTGTTTACAATTATGTCAGAACTCAAATGAAGAAGAAACGCTGATTTAACTTATCTGCTTTACTCGATCCCTAAAGACAAATACACACAGAAGTGTAATAACGCCTAACACAAACACACATACGCACAGACACAAAACAGTACACAATAGCCACCACTTTATTCCAGTAGCTTCTTACTGATGCCAAATGCTATAGTGAAAAATTGTAATCGGAACCTACCCAAAACAATTAGAACTTTTCTGAAAAAGACTATAAATGAAAACAGAAATATAGCATCTTCCCATAATGATTGAATGATAGGAAAATTGACCAGAGTTATCTTACTTTAATCACCGAGGGGATAGCAAACATCTATTAATTTAAGCCTAATTAACATTACAACAATTTTTCACTAACAAATAATGTTACTTTATTCAAATATAAGGACTTAATTAGCTAAATCTACTAATTTTATTTAATATTATGAATTTTGATGACAATAGATAAACATGCTACATAACAGATTGTTCTTTATATAATGTGTAATTGTATATTGGCGGCATTTTGTTGACAGTGTTATTACTATGGAAAGCCTAGACATGATAGACATTCTCATAAATAAGAACTTGCTAAACATAAAACCTATAAATCATCATCACAATATATGACAATGACACACAGTAATTAATACCGGACAGAAAAACAAGCTACTAAAAAAATTAAGAAAAATATCAAAAAAATAAAAAAGTGAAAGGTAAAAAAATGAATTTTTAAGAGTTCCACGGAACACAGTGTCTCACTTACTTTTTGGAATTTTGGACCCTCAATGCTCTTCAACTTTGTACTTGTTTGGCTTTATAAATATTTTGATATGAGCGTCACTGATGAGTCTTATGTAGACGAAACGCGCGTCTGGCGTACTTAATGGTGTTGTCTATGTTTTAAGTGTAAAAGGTCTTTCTTTTGCGAAAAGACTCGCAGGGTAAACGAAATTTGAAGAAAATTATTAAAAATTCCCTCTAGATACTATCTTTTGATTGTAAAAAGCTTCTGTCCAAGTTTTGTAAAAATCCAGGATAGTTTATGAATTCAATAAACTTTAACTGCAGACTGAAAACTAAGTCCGTTTATGAGTATTATACGGAAAATCTCGCAATAAATGTTTACAAAATTTCTTTCAAGCTTTTGATCACAAACAATCTTAAATAGTACAAACCCAGGATAGTTTAAGAAAGTAAGTATCGTTTTAAACTTTAACCCTAGAGTGACTGTAATGTTAACTAGCATAAAAACTAAGTCCATTTATAAGTTAGATACGGATAAACATGACTGTTCTTTTACAAAATTTACTTCTGAATACTATCTAATGATCATAAAGAAGCTTCTGTCCAAGTTGGTAACAATCCAGGATAGTTTAAGAAATTTATAAAAATTTCAAAAACTTTAACCACAGTGTGAATATTTGTGGAAGACGCCGCCGCCGCCGCCGTCTGAATGTATGATTGCTATGTCTCTCCTTAGCAAAAAAAGTTGGAGGTTCGACAAAAACGACAAAATTAAACACTCGACTATATTAACCAACAGAATGTATGTAAATCAACTATTTTATTCCTACTGTATTTGGTCATTGGTAATAGGCAACGATAGTTTTTTTACAAATAAAAAAATGCAAAATTGAGATGGAATATGCAAAACTCAGATTAAACAAATGAGCATGACTAAATAAGGAATAAAGGTACCGTCGATTTGACGGTCGCAAATGATGTTTAACTGGCGACGCGTAGCAGAGACAATAAAACAGAAATTTGCGGCCGTCAAATCAATTTTGACGGTGACAACACTTCAACTACGATTCTGTTATTCAGATTATAATGCATTACAAACATATATAATACGTTAAAGCTTGAATGTATAAGTTTGATATACAAAAAATTCCCCGAAACTTCATGAATGATTTTCTAACAAACTGGAGGTTATAACGTTACCTCTACGATTCAAATTCGGGTGAAATTACATTAAAACGTCGAATTCGAGGTAGGTGTTGTTTTATTTTCGAGTATATTGTAGTAATCGAGCATTTGTTGATCCAATTAATTTAAAATGGTTGGTTTCGCCTTAGTTACGCCCGATCAACTGTTGATTTGACTGGAATGTTTAGCCGATGAAAAAATTATGACATTCTTATTGCATTAAAATTCATTTTGTATAAAACTTAAAAGAGCTAACAACAAATATTTCATTTGTATTGATTACTCATCATTATTTGATTGACGGTTATTTGTTGTTATAATGCAAAGTGTGGTTGTTGAATCAATCATTTTATGTCCACAAACTTTCATTATCAATGATGATTTAATTGTTGTATGATTTGAATTATAATTGTTTTTTGATATAGACAGGAGATATATCATTTTCTGATTTTTACCGCCGCCCTCTACCACTTTAGACCGGACATTTTTGATTGATTGCGACCCTTTCCTGTTATGGTTTCCGGGTGGTTTCATATTTCCGCACATCCAATAATTCAAATCTTCTTTTGTCAATAATAAATTCAAACTTGTATTATCAACTAAAATTCCAATCTTATCAATCATGATTCCAGTCGTGTGTAATCAAAAATAATTATGTATAAGGTTAAATTTATTATCATAATTAAATATCATTTGAAAATACAAGTTCAGTGAATTTGAGAAATTCAATTGCATATGGTATTTTTTTCAATCTTACCGTCTGCCAAAATATGTGTTACATACATCTGCAGTATTAGATTTTGACAATAATGGAACAAGCAATACTAAAGGTTTTATCATATCGAAAGTTTAAAAGAACATACAAAACAACTTTACCAAGCTTTTCATAACTCCTATCATATAGCAGTGTTACTTTTGAATATTCATCTCAGTAACGCTAAAGAAACGCCCCCTTTTCCCTTTTCAACTGACTTATAAAGTGCTGTGTTTTCACAATTAATAAAATATATTTGAATCAATCAGGTTTGCAATCCTGTTGGAAAATTAATTCAAGTCAATATGGGTTAGATGTATTATTTTTCATATAAATATGTTATATTCTGTAAACCAATAATCTAATTGTATCGTAATTGTGAATGATAATTCTATGAACTAGTATCAATGCTAATCAATGTTCTTTTTACTTATACTTGTATTCTTTATATGCCCCTTGTGGGCCCTGAATTGGTAAAGAAATAAATGTGATCTTGTCTTATCTTATCTTATACAACTTTGATTTGATCACCGATGTCTGACACACATATAACTGCTCACGATCTTATAGAATGAGCGACACGTGGAAACAAAACCCATGCATGTATCAAAATGCGTCAATTATTGACACATTTTTTACAGGTTTCACGAAGTAATGCTCAATAAGTACATGTGATGCTGATGTGAATATACTAAGGAGTGAATTCGGTGCTTTTTATGGTGTTTACTTAGTGAGACCTTCACATTCAGGTACATCATTCAGACAGCCTTTTTTCACGTGGTGTTCTCTCTCTCTCTTTCCTCCACTATATATATATATCTAAATCAACTGGAGATATTTTTGTACTGAATGTTTGTATCGGCATTATAACATACCATGCATCCACATATTTCTTTTCTTATTGTTCCGTTAACATTTTAAATGGATGTGCACATTGATGTCTAGTGTTAATGTATTATATATCCAGACCTTTCTTTTGTAGCGTAATGTATCTGAGATCGTGTTTGTATTTAGTTCACGTCTATATCGGGCTTTCTAATCGGTTTTAGTCAAGTCTGCTATATCTTCAATTGTTTGTCTAGTTGGTAAGAAAAGGGTTGATCAGTTTTGAATATGCTATTGATCTTGAAATGATATATGTATTAACATAACAGAAAATCATATACTATAGTGTTCAGACTGATGTTTATAAATCTAGACTATTTATATCTAAATAATAAGTAATGAATGTCATCATTTTGTCATTAAATCATGAACGGGTGTTTACTTTACTGTACTTATTTCTCCCCTGTTCTGTATAGCATTTTAGCAAAATTCTTAAAAAAATATTATTATATGTTGTCACATATTATTGCATACCTTAAAATCAAATTATTGTTTTTTTTGTCGATAATTTCAGTAGATTAAGATTTTTTTTACATTTTCTTATTTTCTTACATGTTAGAAGCGAGGGTTTTTATCAAAGCATGATCCCAAAGACAAAAAATATTATCTATCCCGAGGGATAACCGAGAAATTGTCCCTTTTTATCTTTGACCAGTTTCAAAATTTTGCACCACTTTGGAACACAACGACATGCCTTAATCAAAGGGTGTTATATTTATCTTCAAAATAAAGCAAACATTAGCCGTGAGGTATTTCGATCCATTATTTTTTTGAATTTACATTACTTGTCAACGTACTAAAAGAGATTATATAACTTTATGCTACTATTTAATTTATGTTTTTAATTGTTCATATTTATAGTGTACAAAGTTCTTTTCAATATCTATTTTATCAGTTCATTTGTTTATGTATTATTATAATGACATAAATCCGTGTATTTCTTTCCAATTAGAAAAATCATATCATAGAGAACATGTGAATTAGTTTCAAGTTGATTGGACTTCAACTTCATCAAAAACTACCTCGACCAAAAACATTAACCTGAAGCGGGACAGACGGAAGGACAAACAGACGAACGAACGAATGAACGGACGAACGAACGAACGGACGAACGAACGGACAAACGGACAGACAGACGGATGGACGCACAGACCAGAAAACATAATGACCATAAATGGGGCATAAAAATGTATACTGAAATCATTGTTTGTATTTTCTCTACCAGTTTTTGAGTTAGTTCCGTAATGGGTCACTGTATTTTGCATCTTTTGCATCTTCGCAAGTTTCAACAACAAAACCTGGTGCCTTGTTTCAAACATTCCCGTAAAACATCGTCGTCACAATAATCAATTATAAATTTTAACCATGTATTATCAATTATAATTCGAATCACAAGAACTAAGTTATTTTTAATCAAGTACACTAGTCCATTTAATGAATTTCTAATACCTTCCATGTAAAACCCATTCTCTGAGGTCAAGTTTAGGAAAGGTCATACATGGTACCAGTGGTTCGCTGAAACAGACAAGAGAAGCCAATCAGCGCCATTGTTTTGATTTAAGGGACGATGACGATTCTAGTGTGAAAATCTTACTGTTGTTAACGTCATTATGATGCATTGGTGAAACAAAATGAAGATTGTTGTTTAGAAGTATTATAAATGGTAGTATTTTAATTATCTTATGTAGGTTAGTTGCTGCTGATCTATCTATTCTGTCACTCTCTTTCTGACTGATGAGTTATTGTTTTCTCTTTGATTACCTCCTAAAAGTTTTCTTTTATTTATAACCTAAACAGCCTCTTTCAAACCAATTTTATATTTTAATTAACGATACAATTAACGAGTCGTTTAATTGTAATAATGTTATTTTTTTGTGGGTAACAAAATGTTCATATGTAAACTTAAAAGTTATAACTTGTGTATAATTAAGTTGATACCACCTTAACTACTAACCTGAACGGGAGGTCACCCGAACACGATTTTGATATCTACACTGATTTAGGATATATGATCGAATTCTCGGGGTGCAAGAAGTCACCAGAAAAAAATTCTCTTTACTTATACAGCTTAGGAGATATAATAGAACTTTTGGGAAATGAGAGTTTATCCGCGACCAACTTGTTATTTATACATACTCTGCTTTTGGAGATATAAAAGCATTCTGTGGAACAGCAGGTACGTTAACATGACGACACATCACTGATGATAAACTTTGCTTCTTAATTTCACGCAGTTGACCTAAAATAAAGGATTAAATTTCAATTTGAAATAAATTTAGATTTCAATTATATCGAATTCAAACAGCTCTTTATATGTTGCGCGTATTGTTATGCGTTTACTTTTCTTCATTGACTAGAGGTATATGGGAGGGTTGAGATCTCATTAACATGTTTAAACCCGTCGCATTTTTGCACCTGTCCCAAGTCAGGAGCCTCTGGCCTTTGTTAGTCTTGTATTATTTTAATTTTAGTTTCTTGTGTACAATTTGGAAATTAGTATGGCGTTCATTATCACTGAACTAGTATATATTTGTGTATGGGCCAGCTGAAGGACGCCTCCGGGTGCGGGTATTTCTCGCTACATTTGAAGACCTGTTGGTAACCTTCTGTTTTTTTTTTCTATGGTCGGGTTGTTGTCTCTTTGACACATTTCCCATTTCCATTCTCAATTTTATTCTCGTAGAACCGTCATGTTTTGATTTACACTCAAGGAATATCTATGTATCCAATGACTACCAATATGTTATATAATATCGAGACTTTAAACCTAACTTTCTTTTCCTCACTCAAGACACTGAAAAATTGTAAAAGTCTAAGTACATCATATTTGTCTTTTTGTCATATTTAAGTTTAAATAACCCATTTGTGTATGTTCCTGTTATTGTTTGAATTTGTATACATTTTGTAATGTCTGTGCCTTTCACAACTGACGAAGGGGCCTCGGTGGCAGAGTGGTCTAAGCAATTACTACTGTAATCACTAGCCAGTCAACACTGAGGTTGTGAGTTTGAACCCCGCACGTGCGGATGCACTCGAGTCCAATCTTAATTGACTAGGATTGTCAGCTGTAAAATCGAAGGTCGGTGGGTTTTTTTTACACTCCGGCTTCCTACATCTATAAAACTGACCGCCACGACATAAACTAAATGCGGTGATTAAAAGTGGCGTTAAAACAACAAAAAATCAAATCAAACTAAAAGCAGACGTGACGTTTTGTAAACTGTCGAAAGTAGAACGTTGGCCTATATTTACTTACACTTCTTTTGAAAGGGTGGATAATTATCTCATTGGCTATAATACTATATATCTTATTCTCAAACTACGCTTCAACGAAAGTGTTCCTTAATCAAACGTGTTCTACAAATACGGTGATCATAAACAAGTGACGTACAGATCCATGGTATATGTGAGAGAATCATTGAAGTCATTGCCATTGTTATATTATAGTTCGTTTCTGTGTGTGTGCTGTACCCCTATTTTTGACATTTTTACTCTTTGAGTATGTTTGTTTTGTTCACACATCGTTGACAATGTAATGGAATTTGATGCGACTGTCATATTAGTGAGAGGTTTAGCTAGCTATAAAACCAGGTTCAATCCACCATTTTCTACATTAGAAAATGCCTGTACCAAGTCAGGAATATGACAGTTGTTATCCATTCGTTTGATGTGTTTGGACTTTTGATTTTGCCTTTTGATTTTGGACTTTTCTTTTCAGTATTTTTGTGTTTTTACTTTTTACATTTTAACGTTGTGTTTTCGTTGTGTCGTTTGTTTTCTTTTGTGTTTAAGTGTGAATTCACATTACTATAAGACGTGTCACGGTACTTTTCTATCCCAAAATCGTGTATTTGGTTTTGATGTTATATTTGTTATTCTCATCGGATTTTGTCTAACGCTTAGTCCGTTTCTGTATGTGTTTCATTTTTATGTTGTTCTCCTCTTATATTTAATGCGTTTCCCTCAGTTTTAGTTTGTTACCCCGATTTTGTTTTTTGTCCATGGATTAACGAGTTTTGAACAGCGGTATACTACTGTTGCCTTTATTTAAAACCGTGATATGTAACATTGCAGCACGAGGCATTGCCTTCATACAAAGTGGTCTTCAACTGAATGGCATTCCAGTATCGCAAAGGAGGGACGAAAGATACCAAAGGGACAGTCAAACTTATAAATCTAAAATAAACTGACAACGCCATGGCTGAAAATGAAAAAGACAAACAGACAAACAATAGTACAAATGACACAAAATAGAAAACTAAAGAATAAACAACACGAACCCCACCAAAAACTAGGGGTGATCTCAGGTGCTCCGAAAAAGAATAAGCAGATCCTGCTCCACAACTTATCTTTATATGCAATGGTCCTTAACGTACACTTATGTCAATACCTTATCCTTTCTTTAGACACAGTAATATTGTTTTTTACTTTTCGTGTTTTTTTATGAAGTCAGAGATCTTTAATGAGTATTCATGTCAACGGAGAGACATGCAGCAAGGTTTGTCTCATCGGAAATTATACTTATGATTCTTATTCTTATAGTGAGGAAAATTTCATTTAAAAAGATTTGTCTGAAAACATAAGATCTTTAATTTCCATACACCACAAACCCTAATGATAATACATTTAATGTATTTGAGTCTGTATTCACTTATCATAAGATAATTCAGTTTATTTGTTTATTTGATTTAACACAATAGAAAATATTTTATAATTATTTAAAATATACACATGATGAAGAGTTGTGTCATAGGCAATCATACCATACCTTCTTATATCTAACGACCTATATTTTTCTTTTTATTTATAACAAGGTATTAAATAAAACTGGAAATCAACATCAATTCTAGAAAACCTTCATTTCTTCTTACCTCTTAATTTCATGGTGTTAGTTCAATTATTTTTTAATTTGATGTAATTACCTTTTTTTTCTGTTTAGTTTTTTTTTTTCATATTCAACCTATTAATTATGTTTTACATACATATTGTGCATTATAACTTACCTTAGGAAATAAATTGCAAAACTTGTTAGTATGGCTAAACCTTTTAATGATTTGTAAACATGAAAACTTAGAAACTAAGCTTACTCCATGCATGCATGGACGAAGGTAACTAACGTTAACTTAGTCCATGCATGCATGGACTAACACAACAGACTTAGTCCGTGCATGCATGCACTAAGGCAACTAACCCTAACTTAGTCCATGCTTGCATGGACTAACACAACAGACTTAGTCCATGCATGCATGGACGAAGGCAACCAAGGCTAACTTAGTCCATGCTTGCATGGACGAAGGCAACTAAAATTAACTTTTTTAAAGTTTAAAAAATTTAAAAATGCAAAATATTTCAAAAAAATCAAATTTTTCTAAAATTAAAAAAAAATATTTAAAAAAAAAAAATCTTTTTAAATGTAATTCTTATAAAAATAAAGGAAAAAAACATGAAAAATTTACAAAATTATCTTTTTCCAAAATGCTGAAAAAAGTTTAATTTCAATTTTTTTTTCAAAATTAAACGAAAAGATAATTATCACTGTGTATCATCACCACCAGATATAGGTACCGTTGCATATAGGTATAAATGCCACATGAGAATATTCACGTCTGCCAAAAGATTAGAATGTGTTCACATTTTATTTCAATGATAAAAACTCTGCACTGAACAGTGCAGTTGGAGCTGAAAATTTGTTTAACATAACCTGGACAGTAGCTGCAATTAGTTCCTGAAAGTTCCTAATCATTTAGTAGTGGTAAGTGTTATTTTAGTTTATTGTTATTATATCTGTAATAAACATGTTTAATCAGTTTAATTGAGGTCTGGAGCTGGCATGTCAGTTAACTGCTAGTAGTCTGTTGTTATTTATGTATTATTGTCATTTTATTTATTTTCTTTTGTTACATCTTTTGACATCGGACTCGGACTTCTCTTGAACTGAATTTTAATGTGCGTATTGTTATTCTTTTACTTTTCTACATTGGCTAGAGGTATAGGGGGAGGGTTGAGATCTCATAAACATGTTTAACCCCGCCGCAATTTTGCGCCTGTCCCAAGTCAGGAGCCTCTGGCCTTTGTTAGTCTTGTATGATTTTAAATTTTAGTTTCTTGTGTATAATTCGGAGTTTAGTATGACGTCCATTATCACTGTACTATTATGCATATTTTAGGGGCCAGCTGAAGGACACCTACAGGTGCGGGAATTCTCGCTACATTGAAGACCCATTGGTTGCCTTCGGCTGTTGTTTGCTCTATGGTCGGGTGGTTGTCGCTTTGACATATTCACCATTTCCTTTCTCAATTTTATTTGTTGCACTATGATTTTTGCCTTTGTCTCAAAAGCAGCTAACTTTTTGTATATATTGTACATGTACATGCAAGGCGTCAAAACATCAACCCAAAAATGTAAAATCTGTAAATTTGCTTTCGCAATTTTTTTGTTCTTCCCATGCCGGAATTCTAACCCATGTTACTGAGATATTGTGACACCAAATCTGTACAATTTTTAAACACCAGAGAAGAGCAGATGATTTAAACACTTTTGTGTAATCCAGCATTATATAAGATGTTTTTGTGTCTAATGTTATAGTGCAGTTTGAGCACTCAAAAACATGTTCATTATGTCCACTGGTTGTGTTTGGTTGCTGTCTGCCATATTAAATGGATTTCCTTTTGTTTTGTTTTTTGCTTAAATTTGTCAATTAGCTTTCTCTTTTGAAATTAAAAGAAAACAGTTCACAAATTAGGTGTGCTGGGCTTATTTTAATTAACCTTCATCAGAAACATACAAACAAAAATTTGACAGCAAATGATGTAGATACCATTATCTTGGGACTTAATAAGCCCATGTATAATGATCTTTAAATTAAGGCTTTTGCTTATTGTTGAAGACTTCAGGTGACCTGTACTTGTTTACATCAGTGCCCTATTATGCAGGGCTAGTAGTTGTCTCAATTGCAATCATTCCATGTATCCTTGCTTTTGTATCATTTAAAGACTTTAATTCTTAAATCATTTAAGTTAACACATTTTAATTTCAAAACATTCAACAGATATTTCCAAATAACAAATTTTGTAAACAACAGATATAATTGGTAGGTGGTAATTATTTTACAGTCAATATGTTTTTATATTTATCAAGAGGCATCATAATCATGTTCATTAAATTCTTTCCTTGTCAGACTGTTACTGATCTCAAAACCAGTGAAAATTGCAAGTAGCTTTTAGTTTCTAGTAGTACTATTTTGATAAGATGTGTAATTTTTCGTCATTTCTTTTGATGTTCTGTCATAATCAGTCAGACTATTTCACCAAGATGTTTTCAAATTCTCCTAGTACTTCAAAGTGCTCTTTTTTCAATAATAATCTGAAATACACAAAATCAACAGGTTAGTAACTTCATAATGAACAAACTTTAATATGTCAGATTAATATGATTAAGAAAATGATGTGCAGCGCAGCCTTGTTATTTGACTGACCAGTTGGTGCATGTTTGGACACAATATTCAAGCTTGATAGACTGTCTGTATTTGGATTTTGATCAAAATTATGAGAGAAAAGAAATCCCCCCCCCAATTTTTTTCAACCCCCTTTCAGTAATTACCCCAAAACTTAATCCAAGCCTTTGCCTTTGTGGTATGGTACTTTGCAGTACAATTTTAAAGAAATTCATACACTTAAACACAAAATATTGTCTGGAAATTAGAAAAATGCTTGTTTTTGACCCCCTATTTCCTGAACGTTTAAGGCAATTACCCCTTTAAACAATTCCAGTCTACCCTTTGTGATATGGAACCTTGAAGAATAATTTCAGAGAGATTAGTACACTGGCACACAAGTTAATGTCTGGAAACTACAAAAATGCTTCTTTTTTTTAGCCCCTAATTTCTAAACTGTTGGTACCATCACCCCAAAAATCAACCCAACCTTCCTTTTTGGTATTAAACCTTGTGTAAAATTTCATGGATATCCATTCGCTTAAACTATATAATTATCCGGAAACCATATGTGTCGACATACATCACTAACGACAACATCATACCATAATATGACTCAATTTTATTCTTCGAACCTATAAAAATCAGGACGCTGTTTTTTACTTTTTAATTGTTTAACATTTTACAATAATTACATTAGATGTAAGTTTCATTATAATACGTTATTCTGATTGGCTAACATGTTATTCCGTAAACAATTGCATCAGACAATAACATTTACCATGCATGATGACACGAGGTCCCACAAAAAAGTGCACAGGTGAATTAAATAAAACTAGATAAAAATCGTGTTTTCATGATTTTAGCTTTAAAAAATGTAATTATAAGTATTGAATACTTCTTTTTGAAACTTTATAGGGTTGTAAAAGCGTTGACTGTGCGTACATTTTTAGAATGAAGCGCTTCCGCGCTTCATACAAAATGTACTTCGGTCAACGCTTTTACCACCCAATAAATTTACAAAAAGAAGCATTCAATTCTTAAATGGGGGCTTTTATTAATAGCTTATTACAATATATATGGTAATTAGTTTTGCTAAAGGCTGAAAGCAAACCACTGAACTGTCATTGTTCATTAAGATAGTTTTCATGGGCAATCTTAGCACATCTCTTCATTTTTACATGATGATCATTTTGAAAATCAGTCATTGTTATTTGTGGAAACCCTTCTTGGAATTTAGTGAAACTTGAATATATAAGCATAACCATTTTTATGATAAAAAATTTCAAAATATTTTCATTTCCTGTATCTACATGATCTAATTAATAAAGGATTTTAGTATTTTTGCAGTTAACATTAATCTGTAGCTTCTTTCTAGGGTTTAATATAAAACCAAGAGTGCACACGCTGAAATGTCTCGCCTTCTTTTGTAGTCCTTAAAATAAAGCTTTATTACAATTGAAACATAACCTTAACATTAACCAAAAAAACTAAAATTTGACCACTAAACCATGAAAATGAGGCCAAGGACAGGCAAGGTGAGATGAACCATACAAGGCACACATCTATACAGCTAATAATTCTTCCATACAACTAATATATTTCCATACAACTAATATAGTTATTATAGCAGTATACTTATTGCATATAGTATTAGATAAAAAGACAAAAACTCAAAAACTTAACTTTGACCACTGACCATGAAAAAGAGGTCAAGGGCAGATGACACATACCAGCTAGAAATGTACACCTAACAATAATTCTGTTATTATTTCCATACACCAAATATATTAAGACCAATTGCAAATAGTATATGAAAAACCAAAAAAAACAACACAAAAACTCAACTATAATCACTGAACCATGGAAATGAGGTCAAGGTCAGATGACACCTGCCAGTTGGACATGTACACCTTACAGTCCTCCATACACCAAATATACTAGACATATTGCTTTTAGTATCTGAGATATGGACTTGACCACCAAAACTTAACCTTGTTCACTGATCCATGAAAGGAGGTCGAGGTCAAGTGAAAACTGTATGATAGCCATGAGGACCTTGCAAGGTACTCACATACCAAATATAGTTATCCTATTACTTATAATAAGAGAGAATTTCACTTTACAAACCAGATGCTCCGCAGGGCACAGCTTTATAGGACCACATAGGTCGAACCCTGAACAGTTGGGGCAAGTATGGACACAACATTTAAGCTTGATACAGCTCTGAATTTGGATTGTGATTAAATAGTTGACACAAGATAGGTTTCTGACACAGAATGAATGTGGTCTAAGAACTTACACTTAATAAACTGTTATCACAGAGATACGTATCGCCTTTTTGTAATTTTGATAATGCAATGTTGAAATTAAATAGCAATATTTTAACATGTAAGTTATGCAAATATTCATGTAATTTTGATTATGCAATGTTGAAATTAAATAGCAATATTTTAACATGTAAGTTATGCAAATATTCATGTAATTTTGATAATGCAATTTTGAAATTAAATAGCAATATTTTAACATGTAAGTTATGCAAATATTCAAAGTCTATGAACAATGACTGAAGGTACATGGCTAAACAATCTCCATGGAATGAGATGTGCCAATGATAAATATAATACAACTGCATACCAATTATCATTGACTCATAATAAGTAGTTCCCTTTAAACGAACCTAAACACAAACATTAACTTTTAAACTATGTAAAAGTTTCAAAGTCAATGAACCATGATCAGGGTTGGGGCTATATAATCTCCATGAAAACAACGCTTTCAAATGACAATAAATTTGCATACCAAATGTCATTGACTTAACATAAATAGTAGCAGTTCATCTTAAACTGATATTATCACAAACTAATACATGTAAACTAAGCAAAAGTTTCAAAGTCAATAAACCATGACTGAGGGGGCAGGGCCAAATATTCTCCATGGAAATGAGATGTGCTAATGTTTATAAAACTGAACACCAATTAACATTGGCCTACCACTAATGGTTCCCCTTGAACTGACCTTATCACAAACTAATACATATTAACTTAGCAAAATTATTAAAGTCTATAGACCATGACTAAGGAGGTGGAGTCAAAAAATCTCCATGAAAATGAGATATGCCAATGCTTATACAACTGCATACCAAATATCATTGACCTACCACTAGTGGTTCACCATAAATTGACCTAATCACAAACTAATACATTGTTGATGCTGCCGCCGCGGGGAACACCATACCTTTGTCTCATTTTTTTACTCCGTCAAGGCGAGAAAAAAACTTATAAATTTTAAATTGGACATTTACCTATTATGGTCAAATATCCAAAATATAAATACATGGTTAGATTCAGCATATCATCATGATCATAGAACCCCAAGAATTCAATTTTTGATGAAATCAAATAATGTGCAATTTTAGACCCTTTAGACCTCAAGCATGTCAATGTGGATCAATTTGATAAGCGGGCCCAAATATTAAACATCTAAATACACGGTTAGATTCAGCATATTAAAGAACCCCATTTTTGTTGAAATCAAACAAAGTTTAATTTGAACCCCGATTTGGACCAACAGTCCATAATCAAAACCTAAGTACATGTTTAGATTCAGCATCAAAGAAGTCCAAGAATTCAACTTTTGTTAAAATCAAACAAAGTTTAATTTTGGACTCATTGTACCTTAATGTAGACCAATTTGAAAACCGGACCAAAAATTAAAAATCTAAATACACGGTTAGATTTGACATATATACAAGAACCCAAATAATTCATTTTTTGATGAAATCAAACAAAGTTTAATTTTGGACCCTTTGGACCCTCATTCCTTAACTGTTTGGGACCAAAACTCCCAAAATCAATAACAACCTTCCTTTTGTGGTCATAAACTTTGTGTTAAAATTTCATAGATTTCTATTCACTTATACTATTAAAGTTATTGTGCAAAAACCAAGAAAAATGCTTATTTGGGACCTTTTCTTGACCCCTAATTCCTTAGCTGTTGGAACAAAAACTCCCATAATCAATCCCAACCTTCCTTTTGTGGTAATAAAGCTTTTGCTTAAATTTCATAGATTTCTGTTAACTTATACTAAAGTCATTGTGTGAAAACCAAGAAAAATACTTCTAATCTGTTGGGACCAAAACTCCCAAAATCAATTTGAAACTTCCTTTTCTAGTCTTTAACCTTGTGTTTAAATTTCATAGGTTTCTATATACTTATACTAGTTATAGTGTGAAAACCAAATGTCTTCGGATGACAACGACGCCAACCTCATTCCAATATACGACCAAAATTTTGAATTTTTGCAGTCGTATAAAAATCTTAACTTTTTTTTCAAGTAGACACTCAACCATGAAAATTAGGTCAAGGACATTGGACATGTGACTGAGAGAAACTTGGTAACCTGAGGCATCTTGGTATATATTCAAAGTATGAAGCATCCAGGTCTTCATCCTTCTAAAATATAAAGCTTTTAAGAATTCAGCTAACTCCGCTGCTGGCCCCCAGAACACTAAAGATATGTCGAGCTTTCTGCAACAAAAGTTGCAGGCTCGACAATTGCAATAAGATGATGTGGTATAATAGTCTATTTTCACATTATCATTTTACTTTTGACTCGGATTCTATGTTTTTTCAACAGGTTTTAATACCTTCTCTGTGGTAAGACATCCTGGTACTCTGTCACTACAAACACCCAAAGAAGTAAATTCAAAAATATAAATGGCGCAATTTTGGGGGAAGGTTTAGTTTTCTGATGATTTAGTCATGTATAGAAAACATAATGGCATATGCATTAAACAGTAAACTTCCCTCAAATTTGTTCCGATTAAAGTGGGTACATGTAAATATGAAATTTGTCTATTGCCAATGACACAATATCCACCTTGAATGACATGGACATCAAATAACTGATACCATGGATACTGTGTCATACTTTCACAGATTTCTATGAAACTTTGCAGATGCTTTTATGATTGCATTTTTAGTTGTGCTAATGTTGATGGTATATTTAATATACATGTACTGCCCACTTTAAACAAATTTTATTGTTTTACATACAGTTATTACCATCTTACCCAATACATCTTTGATGCATACTCGAGGTACATGTATTAATACAAATATAAACATTACTTTAAATTTATGTTTACCTTCATTTGATATCCTTAATCTTCAGTCAAACTTTCCAACTCCTCAACCATTTTTTGTCAACAGAGGAAATTTACCTCCTTTATCTACAATAAAATCCTAATTAAAACTAGACCTTACAAAAAACTCTGTGGCTAATTTATTAAATAATTAGGAGTTGACTGACAATTTCAACCATTCATGATACTTATTTGATGATCTTTTCTTGTTGATCATTTTTGCGACTTAAACTAAAATTTCTCTCCATCTATATGTTATTTGTTTAGATGACATCAAGTGATGGCTATAATCATTCATTTATAGGTCTAGGTTAGCTTTTAAGGGCATACGATACAGTTACAGAGGAGGTAATGACGTTGCTAATGCAAAATGTTATTTTCGCGACATCAAACTTTAACATTCCAGGGAAAAATGCATTTTTCGACTGATTTTTATCATTCAAACTGAATTTATTTGAAAACGAGTTCATGGAAACCCATTTTTCAAAACAGCAATTTGTTTGACTTTCAATTTGCAGGGAGATTATGTGACCCAAATTTTATAAAACTGTAAATAAAGGATTTTTTTTAATTTTGATAAACATAAAGCCAAAAATGACATATTTTTCCTCAATTCATGAACATTTGATAAATACGAGTTATTTCGGAATAAAAAATGCATAATTTTTTAGGATACTTAAAAAATACAGAAATTACCGATTATTTAAAGTCATAAGAAACCTCAAATTAAAAAAAAATATGCATATGTTTTTTATAACTAAATGGTTAGTTTTCATTAAACAACTTATGTGGACTACGTATACTTTTTTCTAAGGAAAATTCTTTAATTTGTCCACATTTAGAAGAAGAGTACTTATTTGTAATTGCTTGCTGCCAGCAAGCAATTTGCCGACATATTTTCCATATGCATAGTGACCCGAGCGTAACCCTCCTCGTAAAAATCCGGTGACCACAATACGCATGGATCTGTCATTGAAATAAACAAATATCTGATTATACATGTTAAACACGTGCTCAATACCCATGCTTTTTGTGATTTGTTTACTATAAGGTGACAATCGGTTAAACTCGGCTTCAAATCACGGCATTTAATGAGCAGCCATATCTGTTCATTCATAACAAACAGAGAGAGAAAAAATTGGCGATTATATGATATATTTGCGAAAATAATGATAAAATCGTGCACATAGGACTAAGTTTATGAATGTATACATCCATTGGTTCAAGAATTGGACAAACATTATTTTTCACCACTCACTCCTTTCATATGACTTTAACAAAAAACAATTTGTGTTTATCTTTTATAACAAAAAAATTATGTCTTTTTTTCGAAAAAAGAAAATACGGCCACATATCTGAATTTTGAGCAAATATACAAAATTTCGACTTCATTTTCTCAAAAAGTAGCACATGAAGGTATATTTTTTATTACATATTTGATTTAATCAGGTAAAAAATAGCCTATATGCAAATTTTCACGAACTTGTAAATACAGGATCAAAACTGTACGGTATGCCCTTAAGAGAAATTCAGCCCATTGTGTAAGGACAAGGATAAAATATTGATTATTAGAACATGCTTTCAGTAACTGCTAAAAATCTCAGATGTGTATTTCATGTGTTTTTGTTTTAGGATTTTTTATTGTGCTTTGACTTTGTATTGATCTTAGAATTAAGCCCTTTTCAAATTTTTTATAGTTTGCTAGTTGAAATGTTGCACCACTGTCATAGGTTAGAAGGAGGGTTTCGTGCCATCAACCATTTTTAATGTTTTACAAACTCCATGTGTCTGTCTCAATTCAGGAGCTTGTAATTCAGTAGTTTGTTGCTGTATATCATAACAGTTTATCGTTCAATGTTTTGTTAATAAATCAGGCCCTAAGTTGTTCATTGGTAATTTCAAGTCTTTGACGTTGTATAGCTCATTGTTGAAGGATGTACAGTTACCTATGGTTGTTAAATTTTGTCTCACTGGTCTCTCATGGAGAGTTGTTTCATTTACAATCATACCACATCTTCTTATTTTTACAAAACATTTAAATAAGTATACTTCACCTTAGAAGCTGCAAACAAAATGGTACAGTCCAAGTTCCTTTTCTCTTTGTTTCTTCAACATCATTTGTATGAATGTATCTGCAACATCTACAAGGAAAAATTGTTTCTGTAAAAATGATAAGCGTACTTAAATCTTATACTTAATTGAAAAAAGATGGGGTCACCGTTCACAACCTGCCTTCGAAAGAAGCATACATTTTTGTAAAGGTACCTTTTTTCTGTTGAACTAATAGCAGAAATAGAGGTAATACCGAAATAAGAGAACTTAAATACAGAAATCGCTTCAAATTTTACAATAGTTTAGTTTAAGAACAGCTTAATTGAAAATAATATTAAAAAATAAAGGTCACCGATGAGTTCAAAAAATGGCATTTTTATACCAAAGGGAGATAATTTTGAGCAATATTAATGATATCTACATTTTACAATTCATCTGAGGCCATCAAAAATTGATTTTTTTAAATTATTTTTGTACCATATGATAAAGTAACAACTACTTAAGGTAACAAATAAAAGGAGTAGGTGAGGTTCCGATTTTGGCCTCAAATTTCAAACTCATCTACCAAAAGATTTTGGACACTTTTTAAACTCTTAACTGTCTATTTCAATTGATTCAATTAGTTAATGTAGAGATTTTGACTGACTTAGTCATTAAAAACGCTCAGATTCAAGCTTTCGTATGAAAAATCTATTGAATTTGCCAAAAAATGTCACTTTTCTGATGGTTTTTGTCAAAAAAATAAGGGGCCGCATCTGTGTTCATCCTCAACCTTTACATGTATATATATATTATGTATTGTCATTAAATACAATTAAAGAACCTTAGTGAGCACGCTCACATACCCCACATCCCCACATTGTCATTGGAGAAATTAAATTAGTGTAAGAAAAAAAAATTGTATAAGAAAAATTAATTTCCTGCCAATATGCACATCTAAATAGTATGTCCTTATTATCTACAAAATTTCATGAAATTCTGTTGTGTGGTTTCAGAGGAGTTGAGATGTCACAAACTGTTGCAGAAGTACATTGAAGCAAATAAGTTCAAAGGGGCGTAACTCCTAGAAAAAAAATTTAATCGCAATTTCCTGTCGATATGCACAACTACATAGTATGTCCTTATTATCTGAAAAGGTTTCATGAAATTCTGATGCATGGTTTGAAAGGAGTTGCGATGACAAACTGTTGCAGTAGTACATTAAAGTAAATAATTTCAAAGGGGCATAACTCCTAGAAAAAAAATTGAATCGCAATTTCCCGTCAATATGCACAACTACATAGTATGTCCTTCTTATCTGAAAAGGTTTCATGAAATTCTGATGCATGGTTTGAAAGGAGTTGTGATGACAAGAAACAGGACTGACGGACGGACGAACGGGTCAAAAACATTATACCCTCCGCAACTCGTTGCATGGGGTATAATTAACATTTCAATATTATAAATAAACACGAATAATTACAATATCATAATGTAAGGGGAAAATTTACACTTTCATTTAAGACAGAAACCGTCTAAAATTTACCAAAAAATCTAAAATTTTGAAGATTTCAGTAATTTAGCATAACTTAATGATGCTAGTACCTGATATATGCATTGTATTGTCAAAAACATCCTATATTTATTTAGCAGAAGCATGCTACTTTCCAATAAATAGCTTAAGGATTACATTTTCACAATTTTGTAAAACTGCTATATTTTGGGGCCAAAAAGGGGTCTTACTGAATCTACTCCTTTGTAATGAAAAAATAAATGTTTATTTTCTCTTAAATTTTTATACATGTACCCTTGAGCCTCCTTATTGTAACTTATAGTAGTTTCTGGTTTTGTCATTGTTGAAGGCCATACAGTGACCTAAAGTTGTTTATTTTTAATGTAATTTGGTCTATTGTCTAGAGACTAGATTTGTCTCATTGGCAATCATACAGTATACCATATTTTCCTTTTAATTTGTTGACTTAATATTCTGAATATTTCAACACCTATTCACATATTTTTAAACTAGAAATCAATGGTGGATCTAGAAATTTTCATAAGAGGGGGCCCTTTTACTGCCTAAGAGGGGGTCCCTACTCGAGTCATTCCCTATACAATCAACTAAATTTTTCTAACAAAAGGTGTTGTCAGACCGGGCCCCCTGATTCTGCCTATCTAGAAACATAATAGTGAGTTGTCTCATTGGCAATCATACAGTGTACCACATTTTCTTTTTAATTTGTTGACTTAATATATTTCTTAATATTTTCAACACCTATTCACATATTTTTAAACTAGAAAACAATGGCGGATCTAGAAATTTTCATAAGAGGGGGCCCATAGACTGCCTAAGAGGGGGTCCCCACTTCAGTCTTTTCCCCTTACATTATGATATTGTAAGGCCACACCAATTTAATTTCTTGTTTTACGGATTTTTGGACTCCAAAAATTGTAATTTGAAAATTTTTGAGGCGAAGCTTAAAAAAGTAAAGGCGAGCGATTATAATTTTTTTTCGTAAACATAAAATAGTAGGTTTTGACTAGATTAAAACTTGATTTATCACTTGTACCTTGACATTTCTTTTATTTATGAAGTATTTTTTCCCTGTTCAACAAGAAATAATTGAATAATTAAATCTGGTCTATGTATGTGTGACTGACAATGAGACAATTCTCCATCCAAGTCATAATCAGGTTCAGAACAACCCCTTAATGTTATGAATATCCCTTTTATGAGGGGTCAAAATAAGTTATAATATATTTTTTTTGTTAAAACACTTTAAGTACAAAAGGGCTTATATTTTCCCAAAGAACTATAATATTTGGTATTAAATGGTCAAAATATGTCCAAGAATTTTGTAATATTCCTGGACTTAAACCATGTTAACACAATTACTTTAACAAATGTTTAACAGTTTAATATTATTCAAAATAAGTGGACCCATCCCTCTTTCATACCTGTCAACCTGTGACGATGAAAATGCAGGTCATGACCTGCATTGAAGAATCAAATCTCAGGTTATAACGCGTACAAACTTTTTCGAGGTGAATTTTGGTATTTATGGTACATTTTCTTATAATGTATATCAAAGATACCAAAACATCAGTGCATGTTCACTTTGTTAAGTCATTTTAAATCTAATTAAATATTATTTCATTAACTTTTAAAGATTTTTATAAATTTGTGTAACTCAGTCTTATGTGCTTTACTTTTTGAGAAAAAATACTACAATCATCAAACACTTTTATTGTAATTCTTAAATGTTTCAGACTATTGACTATGTAGCCTTTAACCACAATATTTTTCATTCAACAAATGGAAGTGTTTAACGACCTTGACTGGCTATACAGCCCTCGCACGGTCGGAAAAATATTTTTCATTTAACAAGGAAATTAGACTATGATAAAATATAGTAAAACAGTTAAAGGAAGTATAAAAGTTATTTTTCAATATATATTTGAATTTTATATTTTTATGATTATATTTAATCTTTTTCACCCATAAAACGTAAATAAAAGGAATAATTTTGAATGGTGACAAATAAGGGGAAGTAACTCTAGTTCAGTTTGTAACCCAATGGTGCAATTTATTTACGACCTAAAGCTAAGGTAATTGGTGTTAATTAACAGTGTGTTTGACACCAAAGCTGTCAAGTGAAGCCATGCACTTAATGGGTCACTTAATTTGACAGTTTACATAGCTAGATGAACTTCCTGTTCATGGAAGAATTACGAATTTGCCGGTATTTCAAAGGAATATTATTTGTGAAATCAATCTCAAGGCTAAGAAATACGGGTGAAATCGGGTTATTTTCGGAATTCCCGGGTTATTTTAATGACTCGGCGGGTGTTCCGGGTGATCCCTCAGAATTATGAAAATCTCGGGTCACACCCGCAGAATACGGGTCAGTTGACAGGTATGCTCTTTTAGAAAAGTTGTTTAAAATATAATGTATTTATCCTCTTTTTAAGTAAAAATAGTTGTCAAAGGTTTTGTACAGTAGCACTGTACAAATCCTTAGTATTTCTATTTTCTTTTCTACAACAGTAAACATGGTAAAATGACCTCTTCAAGGCCCTTGTTTGAGGGTTGGTCCCAACCTGATAATAACAAACATAGGTCAAAGTACGGCATTCTACACAGGGCTTTGATCAAGACCAACCAGCAAGCTATAAAGCACCACAACTTAGTATTGTACACAATTCGAACAGGAAAACCAACGATCTAAATTATATTTCCAAACGGGAAAATACCAATGAACCACATCAACAAACGATAACTGCTGAACGACAGGTCCCTGAATCAACCAGGACAGGTGCACAAACCTGCAGCGGGTATGACCGTCACCATACATTATAATTACAGTTGAAGGCAAATCCTTCAGAAGTTCTTTGTCATGTTTGTACTTTATTTTAACAACGAACATGTTTTATAGGGAATATAAGTTAGGGGGAAAGAAACCAACGTTTTGTTTTGTAGTGGTATTTCTATTTATATCGGAGCACTCCCGCTTAGAATAAATTGGTTTCAGGCTGAAACAAATATTCTCGCAGATATTTACAGTGTTGTGGGGTGCTGATAGGTTTAAAATCGTTATAAAAAGGCTAGACTGTGATTTTAAAAAACAAATGTTGAGATCTTTTATATAATATTTACAAAAAAAACGGTGCGGGAAATGGACATGATTTCATTTCCGGATGCGGGAAGCGGGAAAATAATAAAAATAAAAAAAATCTGTTTTGAAAAAAATAGGTGCGGGCAGGTCCGTCGAACAAGGATTCAAATTGGTGTGGCCTAAAGTCAATTGTAAAATACTGGTATAGATTTGAAAATTTTACAACTGAATTCAGTCTATTGAAAGATGCTTATAAATGCAGCCAAGAGCTTCACAAATCTAACATAACTTCTTCTGCCAGTTCTCATTTGCTAGTAGAAAAAGTTTTTGAAATTAAACAAGAAGTATAACATTTCGGACAATATAAATTTTTGAACATATCTAGCAAATTAATTCACACTAAATATATTAGCAATTGGTATGCTAGCCAAAATAAAGCTTCTGATGGAAAACTGTATAATAATGTGAAATTTAAGCTACAGTTATGCTTCAATGATTCCCTATATATAAACAGTGGCGGATCCAAAAATTTTCATAAGTGGGGGCCTACTTAAATTTGTTGAAAATGTCGTTTTAAGTTATAGCTGTATAGTTGATTTTTGGACATGAACTTTCTTTAGGAATGCACATGCGTCAGTGTTAACGACGAATTTTTTAAAGTGAAATTGAACTTTTGCACAACTATTGATTATTTTATTTTATAAACGGACACAAAGCTATATATACACAACACAACCTAAACATCACTCACACTAAAGTTTTCGTGTTGATTACTAAACAAAGGAGAAGTTTCGATCGAGCAGACAAAGTTGGACTTTGTGGACTTAGTATATATATGATATGCAAATTAGACATTATGTGTTAACCTTTGAACTTAAAGTTTGCTGAGTGTAAAAATGTCACTAAAAGAAACAGCAGCACTACTGGCTGAAAGTCGAAAAATAGTCAACCAATCAAAAGAAGATGATTCTTATGTACTTTTAAACATGATCCTCAAAATCGTTACGACCATGGATAATAGAATGCAAAAAATAGAGACAGGCGTAAATAAAATTGATGAGCTGAAAACTATTATCACATCTGTAGTAGCAAGAGTAGGGGATTTGGAAAAAGCCGTTCACGACTTAAAATTAAAAAAATTCTGAGTTGGAGAGCAGTATTGAAGGCATCAGCAATGTATTTGACGAAGTAAATAACATTAATAAAGAATACAAGGCCAAACTACAAAATCTTTCATCAAAATTTATTCAACTAGAAAACGCAACAAAATTTGAAATCGGAAAACTTAGGGTAGAAAACGAAAAGATAGAAAAACTTAAATCAAACATCTTAGACCTACAGTGCAGATCAATGAAAAACAATTTAATTTTTTCTGGCTTAGCTTACAATAAAAATGAAAATTGTGAAGCAAAATTGAGAAATTTTATCTACGAGGAGCTACAAATTGAACACCATATAGAATTCGGTAACGTTCATAGATTTGGGAAAATAGGACGGAATAGAGCCAAACCAATTGTTGCGCGTTTCATTTACCGACGCGACCTAGAATGCGTTCTCCAAAAAGCATTTCGCCTCAGAGGAAAGCCATTTAGTATTAATGAACAATTCCCGGCAGAAGTTGAAGCCCGCCGTAAGAAACTTTATCCTGTTATGAAACAGGCGAAGCAAGACGGTAACCAGGTGTCTTTGATACGGGACAAATTATTCATTAACGGAGAACAATTCGAAATTACAGAACACATTGATATAGATGATCAGCACAGAGGACATCCGAACGGAGGGTTCAGAGACATAATGATGACCCCAGCTAATACTAATGGTCGCCCTTATAAACGACAAAGATCTGGATCAAGCCCTGAAGTAGTGAATCAACTCACCTATAGGACAAAAAAATGTAGGAATGCCAAGGAGAGCATAACCAACATTTATCAGATGTAACTTTTAACTGTAACAATACTTTAAATACTACTAAAAATGTATACATAAGAAGTGATATAAATATTTTATGTTTAAACTGTTGTGGTGTTAAAAAAAGATTGAAATAGCTATCCTGAATTTCAATCATTGTTGAGTAATAATGATATAATTTGTTTAGTAGAAACAAAAACTGACGATGTAGATATTATTGATTTACCAGGTTATGAATTTAGAATGAAAAATAGAAAGAAAGTGTCAAGAAATAGGTCAGGTGGTATAACTTTAGGGTACAAATTAGAACATGCAAATAAAATTAAAATTTTAACAACTGACGGTCAGTTTGTTCTTTGGTTCAAAGTATCGTCAGATTTACTTGATATTGATGATGACATAGTTTTTGGCATAGTATATATTCCTCCGGAATACACAAATTACTCATCTCAAGATGCTTACAGTCAGTTAGAAAATGAATACATTATTTTTTCTGATAATTATAAATATGTGTCATTACTTGGTGATTTCAACGGACGAACAGCAGAAGACGACGATTTTGTTATTATACATGATGATAAACATGCCGATAATATTACAGATTTTATAGGAAATAAAGTGTATATGCTTGACGAATTAAATATTCCAAAGAAAAGAAAATCTTTGTACAGGGTAAAAAATTGATACGGGAAACAATTGTTAGATTTATGTAAAGGAAACAATTTATTTATTGTAAATGGTCGAATTGGTGATGATAGACAGTGTGGTAAATTAACATGTAGAAATAGCAGTATTGTAGATTATTGTATTAGTAGTGTTGAGTTGTTAAAATATTTTACTAATTTTCATGTACTTGATTTTTGCACCTTATATTCTGATGTTCATTCGCCATTACAGATAACTTTGGCAAGCACTAAACAAGATGTTGTAAACAATCAGTGTTTAAATACTGGAACAGATACATGTAATCATCCAGAAAATATTAAAAAATGGGATAATGATAAAATTGTGGATTTTCAAAATGGGATAGATGTAGAAGAGATTCACGCTCTAATTGAAGATATTAATAAAGTTGAATCAAATATGGACAAAAATGAAATGAACCTGATTGTTAATAACATGTGTGATTTATTTTTGGATTCTGCTAGGGCAACATTTGGGGTAACCAAAACTAGTGGGTTAAAGAAGTATAAAAACAAGCCTGTAAAATTGGATAAAGAATGGTTTGATTATGATTGTAAATTTGCTCGCCAAAATTATCGCAAACTCAAAAGAAAATTTAAGAACAGTAGTACTGATGAAAATCGTCAAATCATGAAATCTTCGGAGAAACAATACAAAAAAACTTTAGATAAAGCAATTATTGCTCATAGAAAGAAAATGGCAAAAAAAATAAACACATTGAGATCCAATAACTCAAAAGAGTATTGGAAATTACTTAACAGTAGAAAAAAGAGAGCCCAACCTGACATCCCTATCAACAAATTATTCAATTTTTTCAAAAATCTGAACGCCGCCCCAGAAATTGAAGAAAATACAAATATTCCAACTCTAAACCCGAATGATGTCGATAGGCTTAATGAAAATTTAAACAAAGGAATTTCTAAAGACGAAATTCTTAAAGGCATCAAAAACCTGAAAAATGATAAAGCATTTGGGGATGATCGTATAATAAACGAATATATCAAGTCTACAGCTAGTTTATTCATTGAATTATACGAAAAATTATTTAACGTTATATTTCGCACTGGTATTATACCAGACAGTTGGCTAGTTGGTTACATTAAGCCTGTTTATAAAAATAAAGGTAGCAAGTTGGACCCCAAAAATTTTAGACCAATTACCATTTTAAGTTGTATGGGGAAACTTTTTACCACAATTTTATGCGAGAGACTAAATCTTTTCTCTGAAGAATTCATGATTTTAAACGAAAACCAATGTGGTTTTCGAAAGGGTTATTCAACCACCGATAATTTATTTGTGATTCATACATTGTTTGAAATTTTAAAGTTAAAAAAGAAAAAACTATTTTGTGCATTCATCGATTTCGAAAAGGCTTTTGACACGATATGGCGAGATGCACTATGGTACAAAATGCTTTTAAATAATATGAATGGATGTATGTATAATGTAATTGTAAATATGTATCAAGGTACAAAGTCATGTATTTCATATAACAATGCCTTATCTGATTTCTTCCCATGTAGTAACAGGGTTAGACAAGGCGAAAATTTATCGCCTTTTCTTTTTTCTTTATTTTTAAATGATTTTGATTCTTTTTTGCAAAACTGTAACCTTGAGGGTCTAAAATCAGTGTCAAAAGAGATTGAGGAAAAACTTGATATTTTTTTTAAACTTTTTATCATTCTGTATGCTGATGATACTGTTTTGATGGTCGAATCAGAAACTGAACTCCAAAAACTTTTAGATTGTTTCCAAGATTACACAGATGTATGGAAGCTTAAAGTTAATGTTGATAAAACAAAGGTCGTGGTTTTTTCAAGGAGACGACCATCATGTAATTTTCAATTTTTATTTAATGGCAAAAAACTTGATATTGTTGATGAATTTAACTACTTAGGAATAGTTCTAACAAGAACAGGCAATTTTAATAAAACAAAACAGTGTAATGTAGAAAAAGCTACCAAGGGTCTTTACGAAGTGTTAAGACTAGGTCGTCTACATGATCTTTCTATATATAGCCAGCTAGATTTATTTGATAAAATGGTAAGGCCAATACTACTGTACGGTTGTGAAGTATGGGGTATTGGCAATAACGACATGATTGAAAGGGTACATTTAAAATTTTGTAAATTGTTATTAAGTCTGAAAACATCTTCACCCTCTTATATGATTTATGGGGAGCTTGGGAGATATCCTATAGACTTGGACATAAAAACTAGATTGATTTCATTTTGGGGAAGATTAAACTCTGGTAAAGAGACAAAACTATCATATATTTTATATAAATTGTGTTATCACATGTCTATTAATGACAATGTGAATTTTTTATGGTTAAACAGAATAAAGACTATTCTGAACGAATGTGGTATCCCAAATGTCTGGGAAACGCAATCTTTTATAAATTGCAAGTGGTTAGTTTCATTCATCAAACTTAAACTTAAAGATCAGTATGTACAAGTCTGGCATTCTTTACTAGAAAACTCGCCAAAAGCACTAAATTACAAACTTTTTAAAGATTTTTTTGGAAAAGAAGATTATTTTGAAATTCTTGGGAACAAACTGTCTATTGATTTGTGTAGATTTAGGACCACAAATCACAAGCTCCCTATTGAACAGGGTAGATGGAACAATATAGTCAGAAACAATAGAATTTGTCTTCTATGTAATAATCAAAGAGCTGAAAGCTCTGAAGAAAAATGACGCCACTGTCTCTAATATTGGGATAGTTTTTATGCAAGTCTTGATTTTCACATACAGTAATTAGTTTTAACATTGCAACATGTATCGTAAGCATATAATTGTATATATGTGTGTGTGTGTGTGAGGTGAAGGTGACAACTGGCTGTTTTTTTAAGACAAATGAATAGGTCAAGACTACCTGAATTGTACAAATAAATACCGTAGAAAGGCTTGCTATGGTACATAGTTTGAATCCGGGTCCATTCGCTTCCATTCACGTTTGCGCCCACTCATGTTCACCCCCTTTCACTTTCACACCCTACATGTTCGCACCCAATCTTAATTGGTTTTGTGTTTAATAACTCTGTAACCAAGTGTTTTCTTATAAGTATAATTGTTGTCATTGTCTCAAATTAAAGTGAGACAGCATTTTTTTTTGTGTTGAATAAATCTTAATCATGTTTTGGATAGCGTATTGTTAAAAATAATAATAATCCTTTCTAAATAAAGTGGTATTTTGTCAACGTTTTATTTTGTGTTGAATAACTCTTAATCATGTTTTGGTAAGTGTATTGCTATAACTTTGTTTCATTGACTTGTTTCAAAATGAAGTGAGATTCTGACTATGTTTTTTTCTGTGTGATGAATAAATTCAAACGTCGTAGGAAGGCGTCCCAGAAAAAAATAAAATAGCCTTGCCAGACGTCATAATTATTTGGACTAATACATGAGATATTGGATATTTTTCTGCATTATTTTAACCAGTTGAGCATTTTACAGGATTGTTGGTTTAATGCTGTTTAAACTTTAATGAAAAAAACACCTCACATTTGCTAATTATTTGGCATGAAAATTTGATTTATTGAAAGGGACTCATAGTTTTCCATTTTATTTTAATAATTGTCTAATTGTTAAAACAACAGCTTTGGTAAGGGCTTCGTTGTTTACCTTTTTACACAACAACATCATGAACGTATTCACTTTCGTTTCGATGTTTACCTAAATACACAACAACATATTTACTATGTACTTGGTAACATTAATTAATTAATTAATTGAATAGAAAATATTATAACAAATATTATTGGATGCCGAATTGACGTCAAATAGGTGCCGATTTGACTAGATGCCAATTTGTCCAGGTGCCGACTTGACTTGTACGTTTCAATTCCTCTGCGATCGTTTGCGGTATTTTCTTAAGAAAACCTATTTTCCATCATCAAAGAGAAGAAAAAACTGTTTTAAAATGATTCTGGGACGCTTCATGATTGTTAAAATAAGTTTAATTCACTCAAAAAACAATTTTAAAACTTGCGATGTTTAAACAGGAAGTTTCAAAAGCACGTGTAAAAGAAGAAATTACCCGGTGAGAGTGGAAATCCGTACATGACAGATATCACTATAGTACGTCTTTGAGAGTAAAACAGTTCAATCCTTTTGTAAAACAGTCTTTAATATACCTATCACATTACTGTTTGAGAAGGGTCTTAAGCTTATTCAAACCATATAAGTCGGTATGAAACACCAAAACGGAATGAACAATAACCGATTACGTTTTGTAGTTTACAAATTCTAAACTGGTTCCCGTCAAACTACAACACTTTGTTCGAGTGTAGTGGAATACAAGCAGAAACCAGTTAGTTTGTAAAATAATATATGAAACCGAGTGTAAACTGGTTCCTGGCTGATTACTACACAATGGTCATGCACAAGCAGATTCCAGTTTGTATGGAAAATAGTAAATACGAAACCAAGCGCGGTAGGCAGAGAAATGTAATGAAGTTCAGGTCGGCAGTTATGGAACAATGACTGCGTCATTTTCCAAAAATGATATTGGTGATGAATTGCATTATATATATTAGAATGTAAATACTTTAAAGAAAACAGGAAACATTATCTGTCACATTATTATTTACAAAATGCAAATATTGTCAAATACAAACAGATTATGTCTTCAAAAAACAAATCAGTATTGATTAAATTATGTAAATTCATAAAGATTATTAACACAGGTGTATGTGCTCCTGGCTAAAATGGACTTCTGATATTTTCTTAGCAACTATTTTGTTTGCTCTGTCTTGTTGTAAATATTGTACATAATTGCATGTCTTCTCTATACCTATGTATTTGGTTTATTGAGAATAAAGATATATATAGTCGGGCCCACTGACTGACCTAAGAGAGGGCCGCTCCAGTCACACTTCAGTGATTTCCTACATAAGCAACCATATTCCAAACAAGAGGCTCTCAAGAGCCTGAATCGCTCACCTTAATTCTTTTGGTTAAATCTCTCATCAATGATTATTTTGGCTTTTCAATTTATTTAAATGTTTTTTGGATCGTCCTATTTTCTTCAAAAGCCAAAAAAAATAATCATTTTCTCCTATGTTCTATTTTAGCCATAGGAGCTATGTTCTTGACATACAAGGAAATAAAATATAAAATTTATACTAGATACTCTGAAACTCATTTAGCCTAAGTTTGGCTGAAATTGATACAGCAGTTTCAAAGGGGAAGATTTTTTAAAGTAAGTCAACATGATGAACAAATTGTGAAAAAAGTCTTTAAAGGGCAATAACTCCTTAAGGGTCAATTGACAATTTTGGTCAAATTGACTTAATTGAAGATCTTACTTTGCTGAACATTATTGCTGTTTACAGTTTATTTCTATCTATAATTATATTCAAGATAATAAACAAAAACAGCAAAATTTCCTTAAAATTATCAATTCAGGGGCAGCAACCCAACAACAGGTTGTCTGATTCATCTGAAAATTTCAGGGCAGATAGATCTTGACCTGATAAACAATATAACCAACGTCAAATTTGCTCTAAATGCTTTGGTTTTTGAGTTATAAGCCAAAAACTGCATTTGACCCCTATGTTCTATATTTAGCAATGGCGACCATGTTTGTTGATAGATCATAACTTCAGATACAATTTACAAACTAGATACCCTAAGGAACATTCAGTTAAAGTTTGGAAGTATTTGGCCCAGTAGTTTCAGAGGAGAAGATTTTTGTAAAAGATTACCAAGATTTACGAAAAATGGTTAAAAATTGACTATAAAGGGCAATAACTCCTAAAGGGGTCAACTGACCATTTCCGTCATGTTGACTTATTTGTAAATCTTACTTTGCTGAACATTATTCCTGTCTACAGTTTATCTCTATCTATAATAATATTCAAGATAATAACCAAAAAAAGCAAAATTTCTTTAAAATTACCAATTCAGGGGCAGTAACCCAACAACAGGTTGTCTGATTCATCTGAAAATTTCAGGGCAGATAGATCTTGACCTGATAAACAATACTATCCCATGTCAGATTTGCTCTAAATGCTTTGGTTTTTTGAGTTATAAGCCAAAAACTGCATTTGACCCCTATGTTCTATTTTTAGCAATGGCGACCATGTTTGTTGATAGATCATAACTTTGGATATAATTTACAAACTAGATACCCTAAGGAACATTCAATTAAAGTTTGGAAGTATTTGGCCCAGTAGTTTCAGAGGATAAGATTTTTGTAAAAGATTACTAAGATTTACGAAAAATGGTTAAAAATTGACTATAAAGGGCAATAACTCCTAAAGGGGTCAACTGACCATTTCCGTCATGTTGACTTATTTGTAAATCTTACTTTGCTGAACATTATTCCTGTTTACAGTTTATCTCTATCTATAATAATATTCAAGATAATAACCAAATACAGCAAAATTTCATTAAAATTACCAATTCAGGGGCAGCAACCCACCAACGGGTTGTCTGATTCATCTGAAAATTTCAGGGCAAATAGATCTTGACCTGATAAACAATACTATCCCATGTCAGATTTGCTCTAAATGCTTTGGTTTTTTGAGTTATAAGCCAAAAACTGCATTTGACCCCTATGTTCTATTTTTAGCAATGGCGACCATGTTTGTTGATAGATCAAAACTTCGGATACAATTTATAAATTAGATACCCTAAGGAACATTCAGTTAAAGTTTGATAGTATTTGGCCCATTAGTTTCAGAGGAGAAGATTCTTGAAATACTTTACGACGACAGACGACGATGACGGACGCCAAGTGATGGCATAAGCTCACTTGTCCCTTCGGGACAGGTGAGCTAAAAGGGGGGGGGGGGTGGAAGGCCCCCTCGGCCCCATCCTAAATGATAAATCCGCCTCTGATAAACCATTTTTTTCCCACGAAAAGGGTGGGGGTGGGGGGGGGGGGGGGGGGCAAGGATCCGACTATGCATTGGGAACATGTGTACATGTATTAAATATACTGTTCCCAGCTGACACCTTATATGTATAGGAAGTGCCCCCTCCCGAGATTCCTGTTTATTCAATTCAATTCAATATTTTATTGGAAAGAGCTCAATAGAGGCGTGATCCAAATACAGATAATTATAATATTAAAACAACACACAAATGAAATAAAGATTCATGTAACAAGTCAAGCCAATTCTATGTATACAAATACATTATAAACTGATATTGATACCATAGACTTATATTTCAGTATTATTCTAGATTTTCATATATTTACTTAAAACACACAATATAAGATATTTATATATATATATGTATATGGACAAACTACTATCAAGGATTATTATCTGATGAAAAGGTATGGTGGTCTCTCAAATCAAGAGCTTCTTCAATATACATACAAATAGATTTTAATTCCTTTTCAGACATAGGATTTAACATTTTGGTAAAATTTTCATCCAAATTATTTAAATTTATATCATTAATTTTATATTTAGATCTAATTTTGTTATATTGCAGACATTCAATCAAGAAATGAATCTCATTTTCAATTTTTCCTGTGCAAAATTTACAAAATCTCTCATTAGATGGTATTTTTGGTCTTGCATACCTCCCAGTTTCTATTGCTAATTTATAATGAGTGTGCATTATTCTTAATTTAGTGAGTTTTTTTCAATTAACCCTTTCCTCTATTGAATTTTTTTTTTTGCATACTTGATTCACATAGGATTTTTTTGATAAAATGCTGAACATATATGCTTTAAAATATTAAGGCATTGCGAAAAACAACTATTTCATCAAATAAATTTAAGTCCGATATATATATTCCTATGATATTCCTTTTCATAATGGATACCAATTTTATTAAGTCAACTGCAGACACTTTGTAGTCAAAGTGTTTCAACTGAGGTACTACACAGGCGTCAAAAGGCCTCATTATTGAGTAAGGGGGGTGGCGTCAAAAGGCGTCATTATGGAGGAAAGGGTTAAAGGTATTTAGGAATATTAAAATTTAAATATTCTTGTTGTTTAAATTTTACTAAAAAATAAAAGTTTACCACAGTGTCCATCTTTTATTTTAGAAAGTTCAAATATAATTTTATTTTTGTAGAAATCTTCTAGTTTCTGTTTGAAATTACTATTACAATGCTTTTTAAAGGGTATTGCAATATATTTCATTAATTCAGATAGTTTATTAGACCATGAATTTTCTCTATTTGTGAGAGTTTTGTCCACTTCAAAAGCAGCCTTGAAAATTTCATGCGGACCACCAGACTGTTCACCAATATTACTGAGACGCTCATAATATTTATACATAAGTTGATAACATTTAATGCGAATGGGTAAAGTGCCCAATTCACACCGCACTCCTAGATTGGAAGACTTTGCATGAACCACAAGTATATTTTTAAATATAGAGTTTTGTGTTTTGTCTAATTTACTTTTGTCTAATGCTTCAAAATTTGGTTTGAATTCTGATAACCATACTTCTGATCCATAAGTTAAAATAGGAGTTATCATTGAATTAAAAAGCTGGAGCCAAGTCTTAACAGACAAATTTTCACTATATGGTAGTTTTGACTTCAATGCAAAATATCCTGTTTTAGCTTTATCTGAGAGGCTTGACACTGCCTGTATAAATTTTCCAGAGCTATGAAAATCAACTCCTAAGTATTTATAACAATCAACAATTTCAATTGCATTAGAACTGTAATAAAAGTAAACGTTTTTTTAATTTACTTTTAGTTTTAGAGAAAATTATAATTTTTGTTTTCTTAAGGTTCAAGTCCAGTTTCCATTCAGTACTATGTTTTTGTAAAGAATCAAGAGAGTTCTGGAGACCATCTGCAGATTCCGATATCAATAATAAATCATCAGCATACAATAAATGGTTCACTTTTTGACCATTTAAATTAACTGCACTAGTTAAGTTTGTATCTAAGTATTTTTCTATGTCATCAACAAATATATTACTGTAAATTCAGAAATTATTGCGTGCATTTATTATTGCGATTTTGTCATTTTAGACTTAAATGCGATTTTAATTATAATGATTTTGAGAAAAATCCTGTTTAATTCATATCAATGATTTCAAAATGCGAGTTTAAATTATTGCGTTTACAAGTCTCGCATTTTTCGCAATAATCAAAACCTCGCAATAATTTCTGAATTTACAGTAAATTAAGTTGGACTTAAACTGTCACCTTGTTTGACACTCTGATTATCAAGAAAAGGCTTGGTGAACATATTTTGATATTTACATGAATATAAGGTATTAGAGTACATGTCATGCAGTATATTATAAAATTTGCCTTGTATTTCTTTATTTTGTAATTTTAAGAACAGAGCTGATCTCCAGACACTGTCAAAAGCCTTTTAAAAATCTACAAAACACACATATAGTTTCTTTTTACATTTAAACAAATATTTGTTTATTATTGTTTTTAAAATAAAGACATGATCTACAGTTCTGTAATTTTTTTCTAAAACCACCTTGATTTGAAAATAATAAATTATGTGTTTCAAGAAAATCACTAAGTCGTTTTTGTAATATGGATGTAAAGACTTTACCAAGACAGCTTGTTATGCTTATACCTCTATAGTTCCCACAATCAGATGGGTCACCAGATTTATAAATTGATGTCAATAGAGAAATGTTCCAAATTTTGGGGAATTTTTCTGAGTTAAGTATCTTATTAAAAAGTTTTGTCAAAAGTAAAACTAGAGTGTTTGACCACACCTTTAGAAATTCATTAATTATCAAATCAGGACCTCCAGATTTTCCCTTTTTTAACTTCTTAATACAGTCTTTGATTTCTTTACGTGTAGTAGGGACATTAATGGATGTATTAGAAAAGTTGTGATTTTTGTTCTCTATATTTTGATTTGTATCAGTTGTATCATTATTACTTGAAGCAAGCAAATTTCTATAGTGAATCTCCCATTCTTTGGCAGAAATAGCAGGCTCACAATTATTATTCTTTTTTTTGTAATTATTAATGCTTCCCCAACATTTTTTGGTGTTCTTTGGGTTTATCTCATTTATTTGTTTTATTAAGGAATGAAAAAAATCCTTTTTTTATTTATTTTTCAATTTATTGTACTCTCTTTTACAGTTGCAATAAGTCAATCATAATAAGGGGCTTTACCTAATTTATTTCCAAGGGAACACACTTCTTTTCTAAGGAGTAAGCAATCATTTGACATCCATACTTTTTTTAGGTTTTTCTTTTTTTTGTGTGTCTTTGCAATATGGATTTTTAAAATTTGCTTTAGGGAGCTACCATTTGATTTTTATGGGGGGGCTAGGATGAAATTTGAAAAAAAAGGCAGGACAGGATTTTGAGTAAAAAAAAAAGGGCAGGATGAGTAACTTGGCAAAAAAAAATGGCAGGATGACAATTATTGTAAAAAAGTCAGGATAAGCTAAGAAATAAAAAAGGCAGGACCAAATAGACTAAAAAATAAAAAGACAGGACAGAGATTACAACTAAAAAAAAAAGGCAGGACAAAATTTTCCATCCTAGGCCCCCCATAAAAATCAAATGGTAGCTCCATTTAGCTACCATTTGATTTTTAGGGGGGGGGGGGGGGGGGGGGGGCTAGGATGTAAATTTTGTCCTGTCTTTTTTTTTTAGCTGTAATCTCTGTCCTGCCTTTTTATTTTTCACTGTGTTCGGTCCTGCCTTTTTTTTTTTTAGTTTATCCTGACTTTTTTACCAAAATTGTCTTATTTTTTTTTGCAAGTGTCATCCTGCCTTTTTTTTTTTACTCAAAACTCCTGTCCTGCCTATTTTTTAAATCTTATCCTAGCCCCCCCCCCCCCTAAAAATCAAATGGTAGCTCCCTTAAAAGAAACTGATTTTTTTTGCAGCTCAAAAGTTTATTAGTCACAAATCAATGGAAAACAATTATCTGGCCATAATCGGCGAACATTTCAACAAACTTTCCCATATTAATTCAAATAATTTACATTATTATCATGACGGCTAAATATATATATCAGGCCGAACGTTCCCGGAATCTTCCGTTGAGACTCCCCCCCCCCCCCTTTTTTTCCAAACGGGTATGTTAATGCGTGTTTCCTTAATGACAGTTTTGAAAGAGAAATAATAGTAAGTGACTTTTTACCGAGAAAATTTAAGTTTTATGCATTTTACGTATCAGATCTTATCAACACATCTTCATCTTCATCCTCAAGTTTCGTTTGCTCCAGATGTCTTTTGTTTACGGTCTCCTTTCGTACAGAAAAGTTAGGGCATATTACTACACGAATATTTATTATTAAATTCGCAACATCCCTAAAAAGATCAATAAAATACAAACGTGTATTGATATCATGGTTTGTTCTATAAAGAACGATGAAATGTCTTGTCATTCTAAATCAAATTAAAACTCGACAGCGGACTATTTTTATGTGCATTTAGAACTTTGTTGACAGATTACGATTCGTGCTCGCGTCGTCTGTCGAAGATGATTTCCAAATTTTTCATACTACTAGAAGCCAGGAGATTGAAAATTATTCACAGGAAAAACAGTTTGTTTTGAGGCAAACAAAATCAACATTCAATTAAATAAAAAAGAGAGTTAAGGAATTTACGTGGTAAGATTTTAATAGAACAAGCGAAAAAAGGATCTGAAAATGCATTTATGAGGGAGAGGACAGGGGGTACCCTTTTTCCTTCTCCCACCCCTTTTCTCCTTTCTCCTACCCTCTTCTCCTTTCTCCTACCCCTCTTCTCCTTATTTTATTTTTTTTAATTTACCGGAAAAAAGAGATATTTTATTTTTTCATATTTTATTTTTGTCTCCAACTTCTCCTTTTTCCCAACCTTCCTCTCCTTTCTCCTACCCCCTTTCTCCCACCCCTTTCTCCTACCTCCTTTCTCCCTGTCTCCCTTATCCCTGTCCTCCCCCTCATTTATATCTGATACTGATCATAACTCATGAATAAAAATGGTATCTGGTCTCAGTTGGGCTGCTGTGTCAGGATTTGACTGTCAAAGTGATACAAAACTCTAGAATTCTTCTGTATATATTTATGTACACAAATACACCGTGACAGTAGCTAATCAAGAAATTAATATAAAGGGAAAAAAGGGGGAACGTCTAGTGCCTGTGGTCCTAGTGTAACAGTAGTCCAAATAATTATGACGTCTGGCAAGGCTTTTTTTTTTTTTTCTGGGACGCCCCAGAAAAAAAATAAAAATAGCCTTGCCAGAAGTCATAATTAGTTGGACTAGTGTAACAGTAAATTTGGTTCCGCTTGTAAAATTTGTTCTCCAGACTTTTTTTCCTAGTTAATTAAGTCCATGTCCATGATTTTACTAGGAATTAAAGTCCCAGGAGAAACGTTTCTAGGAAAATCAGTCCATAGCTAGTAATTTATGTTTGTAACTTGTTTTCCTAGGAAGATATGTCACAAGACTTGTTTTTCTAATAGTCATGATAGTTTTTTTGTATCATAAAATATATTTAAAATAGAAGATTTTTTTTTTTTAGATAAGATTGGAAAATAGAAGAATTTTTTTTCCAATAAAAATGAAGAATATTTCCTTAATAACCTAATTATTAAAAACATAAATATTCAGTTTCCTTTGCTTATAACATTTTTTATAATTGAAAGACATAGACATTTTTAGTCCAAATAATTATGACGTCTTGATAGGCTATTATATTTTTTTTCTTTGACGCCTTACTTCGTCAAATTATGACGTCTTGTAAGTTGAAAGGCTTTTATAATTTTTTTCTTTGACGCCTTACTTAGTTCGTCGAAGTAAGGCTTCAAAGAAAAAAAATATAATAGCCTTTCAAGCTGTCATAATTATTTGGACTAGGACATTTTTACCTAGGAATTCAATACTAATGACATGGACAAGATTTTCTAGGAAAATATGACATGGACATGATTTTCTAGGAAAAGTAGTCTGGAGACAAATTTTATTTGCAGCTAATTTCCTAATGCATGTAATGCAAAACTTTGGTTGGCTTGCCTTCTTTGTTTGTATAATTGTTTATACAAGCTTTGTTAATATGATTGACATGATGGTCATCTTTATATAATATATATAGGCATAGTTTAACCTGTATATTTAATATTTGAATTTGATTGGATATTATCCTAATGAGTGTACAATTTAAATACAAAGCAAGCAAGCTAACTTAAGTCTTGCTCTACATGCTTTAGGAAATTAGCTGTAACAGATTGATACACAACTCTTTCGTTTTGTCTATAACAATGTTAAAACATATATTACATTCATATTCACTTTTAAAAATTAAAGGCATAGACATTTAAACCTAGGACTTCTAATGACATGGACATGACTTTGTGGTAAAATTAATAGTCTGGGGACATAAATTTTATCAAAAATTTAACTATGTGACTCTTAAACATTACTAAAACATATAAGATTTAAATTTGCAAATGCAAGTAAGGGATGACATCAAAAGTTCAATGAAGGATAAAAAACTTAATTCACATAATTTTTTCACTGACCCCCCTACCCCCCTCTTAACTTAATTTGGGAAAAATTGATTGACCCATATGGATACATGTAAAAATTAATGTCGGATAACCAAATTTTCCAGCAGTTCAACCCCCCACCCCCAAACTATTTGAATTAAGTTTTTTTATCCTTCATTGATCTTTTGATGTCCTCCCTAATTGAATCTTTTATAGGATTTTATAGGACATGATTACCTAGGAAAATTTGTCTGGTGACATATATAACTAATATCGGACTAAATATATACTAGTAAATTCTGTAACCATGGACTTTTTATACTATATAGTAATATTTGTCCGCCCTGACATATTTTACAAGGACAAATTTATCACTCACACTTGTACTTGTTCGCCCTGGATCAATTTGCTCTGATTTTTTTTTTTGTACTCCAGTTGCATAATGTTAATTATTTGAACATTACATGTTAAAGTTTGTTGAAAAATTTGCTGAATTTTTGTATTGCCACAACCAATTTATTATTTCCCCTATTTGCTTAGTCACTGTCATGATAGTAGAACACTTGAGAACAATGTATTAATTTATCTTCATTGCTATTTTTTAACAAAATAATTTGTTTTTTAATACAAGTCTCAGAATATATACAAAATGTAATTTTAAACAAACTTGTAAATCCTTGTATTAAATTCCTGTTTTCGTGATTTACAGTTCGTACATCCATGACATCATTGTTTTTATTAATTCCAAGCTGACTACTAGCTTATAAATCAAAACAAAAAGTTTGTTTTTTTATTATTGATCCATCAAAAGACAATTATCACAAAAATCAGTGAGAATAATTTACATGTTATTGAACAATTAACTTTCCTAAAAACTTTTAAATATTTATGTTTTTTTTATAAATTTTAAGCTATACAATTCTTACTTGCATCTCTGAAATGTGCTTCTATGTGGTTTTGTTAGCAATTTCTGTACAGGTCTGCTAAAGGCTCAAATTGACATTTCACCCAATTTCACCATTTTCCCACCAAAATTTGGGTTTTAAGGCAAAATTATTATTTTTCCTTATTGGTGACCCTTGTATTTGCTTAATATTTGAAGCTATATTTCAGCTTTGTACATTACAGATTTGGACCAGGTCACACCTGAGGTGTCACAGACAGTTTTTATCTGATATTCAATAAAAATATGTCAGCACCTCTATTTTCCCTATCATTTCATTGAAAATGGTCCCTTTAACATGCTTGTACCTATTTAAAGGTAAAATTTTGAGCTTAAATGGTCTGGAACCCCTATTTTTTTCGACAAATTTGAGGTACTCTTTGTAAAGATTAAAATAATACAGCATTCTGATAGAGACTTTGAATAAGTCTGAGCCATCTTAACTGTGTAAAATCAAAAGTAGCAGCACGAAATAAAGTTAAAATGAATATGAGTCTCCTGTATTATATTTTAAACACCGTTTTTTTGATGATCAAGTAATTCCTAAATGAATACTGGAAAATAGCTGTAGAATGCTCTCCGAACATAAAATTTGCATCAAATAATAAAAAACTTCATTTTAATCAACATAGAAATATGTTTCGAATTTGATGATTTATTGGGTATATATGATATTGCCTTCACTCAGTTATAAACTAGAAAAAAGTCATGTTTAGCTCACCTAGCCCAAAGGGCCTAGTGAGCTTTTCCCATCACTTTGCATCCGGCGGTGTTACCTTTACAAAAATCTTCTAGAACTCTGAAACTACTGGGCCAAATTAAACCAAACTTGGCCACAATCATCATTGTGGTATCTTGTTTAAAAAAATATGTCAGATGACCCAGCCAACCAGCCAAGATGGCCGCCATGGCTAAAAATAGAACATAGAGGTAAAATGCAGTTTTTGGCTTATAACTCAAAAACCAAAGCATTTAGAGCATATATCTGACAAGGGTATAATTGGTATAATTGTTTAACAGGTGAAGATCTATCTGACCTGAAATTTTCAGATGAATCAGACAACCCATTGTTGGGTTGCTGCCCCTGAATTAGTAATTTTAAGGAAATTTTGCTGTTTTTTGTTTTTATCTATAAATTAATATTATTATAGATAGATATAAACTGTAAACAGCAATAATGTTCAGCAAAGAAAGATTTCCAAATAAGTCAACATGACCGAAATGGTCAACAAGGTCAATTAATCCCCTATGGAGTTATTGTCCTTTATAGTCAATTTTTAACAATTTTCATAAAATTTGTAAATTTTTACTAACATTTTCTACTAAAACTACTGGGTCAAGTTCATTATATATAGAGATAATTTTAAGCAGCAAGAATGTTCAGTAAAGTAAGATGTACAAACACATCACCATCACCAAAACACAATTTTGTCATGAATCCATCTGCTTCCTTTGTTTAATATTCACATACCTGTAGACCAAGGTGAGCGACACAGGTTCTTTAGAGCCTCTAGTTTAAAGTCTAGAATACCTTTTTATACAACCATCAAATTTTTGCAATCATATAATTATATTGGTATCACATCGTCTTTGTGGTCAGCTGAGCATCGTTCGAAGACGGATGGTTTCCAGATAATAACTTTAGTATAAGTTAATCATGTTAATAGAAATTAATAGAATTTTAACACAATGTTTAAAACAACAATAGGAAGCTTGGGATTGATATTGGGGGTTACGGTTCCTAAGGTTTAGGATAAGGGGACCAAAACAAGCATTTATCTAGTTTCAGGACAATAAGTTGTGTATAAGTATTTCAATTCCTCTGAAATTGTACCACAATGTTAAATATTATAAGAAGAAGGTTGGAATTTATTTTTAGGGTTATGGGGCAAACAGTCAAGAATGATGGGCCAAACACAAGCATTTTTGTAGTTTTAAGTTAATGACTTGTGTAAAAGTGTATGATCTTTCTGAAATTATACCCCAATGCTCTATACTACTATGGGATGGTTAGGATTGGCTGAGGGTATAAATAAAACCATTTATGAATAAGGGGCAAAACAGATGAAAAACAATTATTTTTCTGGTTAAAGGATAGTCAAGACAATTTGAAAGCTGTGTAAGGGAGGTAATCCAAAAGTTATATTTGAATTATTTCACACAACTTTTAAGGTGGTACCTAACACTACAGGGAGACAACTCTGTAAAGCCAGCTAAACGTTTTAATTACGTTGTGTTGTTAAAGGGATATTAAGCTTTTCAATGATCAAAATGAGTGTTTGTCAAACTGCTATATAACCAGTGTAATTTTTCTGATAAAACGGTTGGTTCAAAAAAATTTAATTTTTTATATTTTTGTCAAAGGGTCAAAGTAAATACTTTGTCAAAATTTTAAGAAAATTAAAAGAGCCAAATTAATTTTAGTTCAAGTGTTGGGTACCACCTTAAAGATGTGATTTGGAAATTTACCAACATATATAACTTCAGTATTAATAAAATCCATTGGAAATTTGCCAATAACTTAAGTTTAATTAAAAAAAAATGCCAATAGTTTTAGCATAAGTAAATATAAATCTTTGAAGTTTGAAACCACAAAAAGGAAGGTTTGGATTGATTTGGGGGTTAATTTATGGTCCCTTTGGTGTAGGAAAAAGGGGTATAAAAGGGGCCCAAATAATCTATTTTCTATTGTCCAGACAATAATTTGTAGAACAGTTTATAGAATTGCCTGAAGTTTCCACACCACAAAACTCCAAAGGATAGTTAGGGTTGGAATATTGGAGTTATGACTCAATCTGTTTAGGGTGCAATCAACAGTTTTTAAAGCAATTGCTTTCATGCCGTCGCGTATGGCCATCTTTGTGACCCAGATCAGAGACTCCGCCCAGATCAAGCCATAGTATTTTGTTAAACAGGCTCATGGTCTGTCATTCTTAAACACCTATGTATGTTTTCTAATGCAATACATAGCTTGAAACTTTTGAAAAACGTTAGTGGATTTAAGAAGTTTCAGCATACGTTCTTGTAGATGTATTTTTGTATTTAGGGGGACAACCGTTTGACTATCAAAAAACATAGACGTCCGAGTGAAAAAAATGCATTATTATACCTGCGATTCCGTTTTCCGTTCGTACGATGTTTCAACAAAATATGGAATCATTTCAGTTGTTGATTTAGTATTGAAAATTTGACTGAATTATCTTTTATAATATACGGTTTTATATGTTTAATTGGTGTTTTTTTAAGAAAGAGGTCAGGTGCTCTTGTTCATTCATAAAATTGTCGTTCATTCATAAATTTATCGTAAAATCAAAATCACTACACAGGTTATCAGGTTATACGTAGTGTCAAATGATTACCTGTAATCTAAAAATAGACAAAGTTAACTGACCTATTTTGTTGATTTGTTTCCGCAAATAATTTAGAGGAAGGAAACCCTTGTTAAAAACACATAACAATAAGTTTGTTTTCCTTTTTTGTCATAACTCCGTAAGATTTATCGATCACCTTACTAATGAAATGGACCCGTCCAAACGTGATAGATGCCAAGTCCAGATGAAGAGATATTTACAATTTGGAATTTTCTAGTTTCATAGATTAAAAAAAGTACATCCTTTTTGGATATCATATTCAAAACTGGGTATGCATGACAAATGATGAAACCATTATCCTCGTCTTTCCAATGGACGAGTCTACTACGTTTGTTGACCCTCGACGGTCCACCGTGTTTGCAATTTTATTTCACATGTTTTCGAAATATTGAAGATCATTTTCACAATGTTTCCTGAAAATTGGATAAATATCAAAGCAACTTAGAGCTGTTTGTTCTTGTTCGTATAATGACGATTTAATGTCATGTTTGTCTGTGATGGCCTCTCTTTTCGGGATTGCATGAGAATTATATATAGTTATCTCGTACCGCATGAGGATGACACATCAACTGAGCAATAATGTTTGGGACTTAGTTTTTAAGAAATGATGACAAAGTAACATTATGAAAATATTTTTAGTCAGCTGAAATATATATTTATTTTTTACATGTTTATGTCTTGTAAAATATTTTGTTTCTTTCCCGTTTTTCAACATTTGCGTCTGGAAAGTTGAAATGTTTTAACTGAAGTGTTAAATTTAAATTAATTATGAAAATTAAATCAATAAAGGAAATTATTGCCCAGTTACAAACACTACTAGGGGATAATCCATAATAATTTCTCTTGGAGTTATATGTTTCAGCACATGTATATTTGACCCCAAATTTAGCCTGGTAAACGTGTTGTCTCCTTGTGAAATATAAAACTATTAAAAATGACTTTCTGCTAAATTCTTTAATTGATATAAAGTTAAAACCTTCTTAATTCTCACTAGACAACACTCCTGTCATGTTTAATTCTTAAATATAAATATGTGGATGAAAAAAAAGTCCCCAAATCATAAACATGGCAGCAATTGCTTTTACAGCCTTTCAGGCTTTGATTTCCTATGACGTCATATTTTGAGGGACCATCTATAATTGACCCTTAGTGATGTTAATGTTAATGAAGATATTTGTATAAAACTAGATATCATTAGAATCAGAATTTTCTCTAGTTTATGATGAAATAAAAATAAATTGTACTTTTAATAGTACCAAAAAGTTTTATCCAGAGAAAATGGGAAAAACATTGCCTAATCTATGCATAAAAAACATGAAATCAGGCCATGTGCACACCCATACAGACATGATACATGCACATTTTTCATATTCAAAACTGTATGAATTTCATAGGTTTTTACCTGGTCTTTCTAAAAAATTATGCTTCAGGCTACGTTCGCCTGCTCCGAAAAGAGCTACATTGGGTGCAAATAAGTTTTGCACTTTTCACTGCCAAAAAAACAGGATGTTTACAGTTTGTCTCCCCTTAAAACATGTGTATTTAATCTAATTTTTAAAAATTATTTTAATCATACAACCTGTTTTAATTGAAGCTAATTAACTTATTTTTACAATCAAATATAAAAAACATGATACTTTTTTACCAATTATGTTGATAAAAAGGGACTTCCCTCCAAGTCTATTTTTAGTTGGGGAATAACCCCTAGTTTTTTATACGAAACTGTTTATAGCACCCTTATGAATTAGGAGCAACAAAAGGGGAAAACAAGGGTTTCCTGGTTAATGGACAATAAACTTTAGATTGGTTTCTTTTTGTTGGTGCCTTTTTTTGCTAGTTCTTTTATGAATGTTTATGCTCTACCTACAATAGTAGAGAAGCATTATGTTTTCTAGTCTGTGCGTCCTTTCGTCTGTTTGTTTGTCTGTCCATCCATTCTTCCCACTTCAGGTTAATGTTTTTGGTCAAGATAGTTTTTGATGAAGCTGAAGTCCAATCAACTTGAAACTTAGTACAAATGTTCCTTATGATATGATCTTTCTTATTTTAAAACAAAATTAAAGACTTTTGACCCCATTTTTATGGTTCACTGAACATAGAAATTAAAAGTGTTCCCTCAGTTTCAGGTTAAAGTTTTTAGTCAAGGTAGTTTTTGATGAAGTTAAAGTCCAATCAATTTGAAACTTAGTACACAGTTATCATTAAAAAAGCTGATTGTGTCGTTTCATATTAATTAAAATTTATTTACCTAATTTATAATTTCAGCTTTTCCATGCATTGTAAGATTTCCAGAATATAGAACGTGTATAGTTCTGGATAAAAAAAACACCAAAAGATTGCTAGGATAAAACTGTTGAGTAACTATTTGTAATACAGAATGCATCAAGATGGTGGTATGCTACATATATAATATTGATACTATGACAGATGAGAAAAGAAACTGAAGGCATAACCAAATGCTGAAGTCAGCAAAGGTATGATTATAACTGTTACTGATGTTTGAAGAAGTGTGTCATTATAGCATCTACAAAACATTTCAATCATACATGGTTCAGTACTTCAGACTAGTTTTAATTTAAAAGAATTAAATGGCTACTAACATCCATTGCTAATTACAGCTTATTAACCTCCTGTTAAAAAAAAGAGGGGTGAAATATACCATAGCAACATTCAAACTCATAAATCGAAAATAAACTGACAACGCCATGGCTAAAAAACGTAAAAGACAAACAGACAATTAATAGTACACTAGAAACAACATTAAAAACTAAAAACTGAGCCACACAAACCCCACCAAAAACTGGGGGTGATCTCAGGGTCTCCAGAAGGGTAAGCAGATCCTCCTCCACATGTGGCACCCTTCGTGTTGCACATGTTATTACTAATTTGGTATATAGTCTATTTCGGTAGGTCACATTCATGAAAAGGAAAGGGGATTGTAGGTACGAAGTAAGAAACATCATTTATCATCTGTGAAATGGTTTATCCATAATGGTCAACCAACTGTGATGATTGGGTAACCTGTATTATATTCAGGGGTGAATCCAGACATTTCTAAAGGGGGGGGGGGGGTTCAAACTATATGTCTCCATTCAAGTGCATTGATCGTCTCAAAAAAAGGGGGGTTCCAACCACCGGGACCCTCCCCTTGGATCCACCACTGATATTTGAGAAATTGCCACAATACATTTTGTTGATATCAAATTAAAGTTGAGAAGCTACGGTAATCTATATATGTTTATCTACTTTTCATTGTCTACTCTCACCTTGATTAGTAAATAAATAAAAATCATGTTGGAAGAAAAATTTAGTCATGTGTATATGTTTTAGGAACTAATTGTGGTATATTCTTCAGATGGAAACATGCAACAGAAAGTTCAATCATGACCATAAAGCAGGCAAGACATTTCAGTATGTACAATCTTGTAAAAATATGTCAAACTATGTCAAAGCATATTTTTTGTTTTGTTTTTTCAGATTAAGATATAAGGAGTAGATATTTTCCTGAAGATCTCATTTATGTCTCGAAGATGTGAAAGGAACAGAAGCTATCATGATGATTCTTTAAAGAAAAGATACAGAAACACAAGCTCCTGTAGACACTTATGAAAAAGAAGATGTTTTTGCAATGAATATGTGTGAATGTGATAAATTATGGCAAATCAACATGGTCAATTAACAACAATATGTTCTACAAATTTCCTAGATTTATAAGTTTCATAACATTTAGTTGAGGCAAACTAAAGTTAGATAACGGAAAATGAAAAAAAATGAAAATAAATATTGTTATTAAATACTCAGTTTTAGTTATTTTTATTTTGATATTAAAAAATATACTGTATTAGATAAAAACTAGTTATACATTTAAAAAAATAGTAACCCTCATGTCTCCCTGCATTAGAAGTTGCATAATTTAGCATTTACAGATGAAATATAATTGTGAGTAAAGTTCAACATTTGAAATAGTCTGACTGGATATGACAGAACATCAAAAGAAATGACGAAAAATTACATATCTTATCAAAATAGTACTACTAGAAACTAAAAGCTACTTGCAATTTTCACTGGTTTTGAGATCAGTAACAGTCTGACAAGGAAAGAATTTAATGAACATGATTATGATGCCTCTTGATAAATATAAAAACATATTGACTGTAAAATAATTACCAGTTATGATAATTGCAATTGAGACAACTACTAGCCCTGCATAGTAGGACACTGATGTAAACAAGTAAAGGTCACCTGAAGTCTTCAACAATGAGCAAAAGCCTGAATTTAAAGATCGTTATACATGGGCTTATTAAGTCCCAAGATAATGGTATCTACATCCTTTGCTTTCAAATTTTTGTTAGTATGTTTCTGATGAAGGTTAATTAAAATAAGCCCAGCACACTTAATTTGTGAACTGTTTTTATTTAATTTCAAAAGAGAAAGCTAATAGACAAATTTAAGCAAATAACAAAAAAAGGAATTCCATTTAATATGGCAGACAGCAACCAAACACAACCAGTGGACATAATGAACATGTTTTTGAATGCTCAAACTGCAATAATAACATTAGACACAAAAACATCTTATATAATGCTGGATTACACAAAAGTGTTTAAATCATCTGCTCTTCTCTGGTGTCTAAAAATTGTACAGATTTGGTGTCACAATATCTCAGTAGCATGGGTTAGAATCCCGGCATGGGAAGAACAAAAAATTCGTGAAAGCAAATTTACAGATCTTACATTGTTGGGTTGATGATTTGACGACTAAATGCATGTACATGTACAATATATACAAAAAGTTAGCTGCTATTGAGACAAAGGCCAAAATCATAGTGCAACAAAACATGTTTATTACAGATATAATAACACTTACCACTACTAAATGATTAGGAACTTTCAGGAACTAATTGCAGCTACTGTCAGGTTATGTTAAACAAATCACCTCCAACTGATCTGTTCAGTGAAGAGTTTTTACCATTGAAATGAAATGTGAACACATTCTTTTGGCAGACGTGAATATTCTCATGTGGCATTTATACCTATATCCAAGGGTACCTATATCTGGTGGTGATAATTAACCATTTTTCTCTTCTTTTTGTTTAATTTTGAAAAAAAATGGAATTTAAACTTTTTTCAGCATTTTGGAAAAATATAATTTTGTAAATTTTTCATGTTTTTTTCATTTATTTTTATAAGAATTAAATTTTAAAAGAATTTTTTTTTTTAAAAAATTTTAAATTTTTTTTTTTAAATTTTTTTTTAAAATTTTTATTTTTTGTGAAATATTTTGCATTTATAAAAATTTTTTTAAAAATTTAAAAAAGTTAAAAATTTTTGTTGCCTTTGTCCATGCAAGCATGGACTAAGTTACCTTGGTTGCCTTCGTCCATGCTTTCTTTGGGCAAAGTCTGTTGGTTAGTCCATGCAAGCAAGGACTAAGTTAAGGGGTTAAATTGCCTTTTGGCATGCAAAGCATTTAAATAAGTCGTTGTGGGTTTGTCCATGCAAGCATGGACTAAGTTAGGGTTAGTTGCCTTAGTGCAGGGATGCAAGGACTAAGTCTGTTGTGTTAAATCCCTGCATGCATGGACTAAGTTAACGGGGTTTGTTACCTTTGGGGCCCTCATGCATGGAGTAACTTAGTTTCTAAGTTTTTCATGTTTTCAAATCATTAAAAAAGGTTTTGCCATACTATCAAGTTTTGCAATTTATTTCCTAAGGTAAGTTAAAATGCACAATATGTATGTAAAACAAAATTAATAGGTTGAATATGAAAAAAAACAACTAAACCGAAAAAAAAAGGTTATTACATCAAATTAAAAAATAATTGAACTAACACCATGAAATTAAGAGGTAAGAAAAATGGAGGTTTTCAGAATTGAGTTGATTTTTCCCGTTTTATTTAATACCTTGTTTTTATGTGTAAATTTTTTTCTTAAATTTTTAAACTATTTTTCGTTTGTTTCCTTGGGTGATCCTCAAATTAGTACAAACCTTTTGTAAATCCTGTTTGAAAAAAAATCGTTTTCATAAAAGAATCTATCTC